>JAYESA010001287.1:0-35000 GCA_036927795.1 Iris macrosiphon | reverse complement strand
ACCAACAACAACTACTACAACAACCACAACATCAATAATAATAATACATCCAAAATAATATACAATACAAGGTCTCAATCCAAAACCGGAGACAAATTCGGTACTAAAAGCTAATAAAAATAATAACAAGATCCTAGTGATCCCGTCTACCAACCCAAAAATTACCCCTAAGCTAGAGGGTCCCTGTCTGCACCATCGACAGGCTCAGGTCCATAAAACGTCGGACACCACTCCTCCGAATACTCTGAAAAATATGTCCAGTCAAGATTGGAGCAAGTACATCTCTAACAGCAGTTCCATTTAAATGATAAAAACTATAAAACAGTTATAGCAAGTAGCAAGTAGAATGAAGCAAGTATGAAACAAGAAATATATAAATCACTGGTGCATAAAGATAAAGATACAGGAATATCAGAAACAAGATAGTAGTAACTATAAGATACAAGAAATCTAAGCTAAGATCAAGTCCGTACACAAGAACGTGTAGTGAGTCCAGCATGAAATACATGTAGTGAGTCAAGTCCAGAAACATGTAAGTGAGACCAACAAGAATGCAAGAGAGTCCAGACTATAAAAAATGAACTCGGTGTCTTTGAAATACTTGTTTCGACATGTAAACGATTAGGGGTAAGTACGGCTCATCGCGCACTGGGTGCGCGGCTGCTATCGTTCCAGATTAGATCAGAGGGAGTAATTTTTGATGATTCCAGATGGGAATGTTTATATGTCTACTCGAGTATTTTCCCGCCCCGACTAATACAAGTGAATCTAAGACCCGACACGTAAATCAAGATGAGTCCAGTCTGAACATGAGTGATGCCTGTAGTGATGCCAGTAGTGATTCCAAAATAGAGGCCAGAAACATAAAATATACGTGTCGCAAGTAAATGAATCCAGAAATACCAGTCAGTGTCCCGTGTTGTCCCAGAATAATCGGATGATACTATACTAGAAGCTGAATCATAATAATCATCAGATAATAAAAACTATCAGAGAATGTACTTGCCTGACGTCCTGAGCAACTGGCAATCCGAACTGGTATCGCAAGGACCTATTGCAAAAAGCAAGGTTAAACATAGTTATAATGAGTTAAACAGATATAAAATAACTAAAAATAGGCTTCTAGGGTCGTTCTAGGTCAAACGGGTCAAACCGATAAAATTTGGGTCAAAAAGTCAACTCTAATCCAAAAAGTCAACCCTGGGTCAAAACTAGGTCAAAAGTTGACTTTGGCGGTCAACCGAGTCAACTACGGTCAAGTCTAGGTCAAACTAGGGTGCTCCTAAAATTCTAGGTCAAACCGAGCTCATTAAGCTAGAAAACTCTCAAACTCGCCTCCTTGAGATACCGGGATACCCTCGGTATCCGATACCTCAACCTAGGCTACGCACCCCGCCTAAACCCGCTAAAACCTATGCTAGCATGCGTAAAAATATACACATATACATAAAAACCTATCTCTAAACTCAAACCTAGGCAAACGCTCAAAAACCCCGCTCGAAACTCAATACCTTGGATATCTCAAGGTATTGAGATACCTTGGTATCTCAAGGTATTGGGATACTCTCCAATACCCCTCTAACTACCCCTCTAGTTAGCTATCTAGGCTAATAGATATGCTCCTAGTTATTAATCTAGGCTAGAATATATATATATATATATATATATATATATATATATATATATATATATAGCTCATATATACATATACACCTAGATATCTATATGCATATACATATATATTCATAACACACATATACCTTACCTTATACCCATTCTCAATACATATATATCTATATCTAGTCTCTATACCTTTATATAGCTATATGTATAGGCTATTATACATATATCTAACACATATAAGTATCTATATAGCTATATATATCTATATTCATGCATACACACAATACACATATACACATACCTTATATCTATATACCTTACCTTACCTTACCTTACTCTCAAATATATAAATATATCTATATCTAGATATCTAACTATCTATCTAATTATCTATCTATTTACCTATCTATCTATTTATTTATCTATGTATCCATCAATCTATCTATGTGTCTATCTATTTAGATATCTATCTAAGTATCTATATATCCGCATATCCATCTAACTATATGTCTATCTATCTATCTATATAATCATCTATCTATCGATCCATCAAACTATCTATCTATCTATCTATCCATATATCTATCTATCTATCAATATATCTAACTATAGATATACATACCTATACATAACTCTCTCTCTCCCTCGCTCTGCTGCTTAAACTGCTGCTGCTGCACTGCTTATCTACTGCTGCTGCGCTGCTACATGGCTGTTGTTGCTGTTGCCTAGCTGCTGCTGCAGCTGTGCATGCTGCTGCTGCTGCACTGGGTGCCTCCCCCCCCCCCCCCTCTCACTCTCTCACACACACACAATCACACCACAAACACAAGGACACACACACATATAGATACATATATATAACTATATATATATATATATACAATCATACATATATATATACACTCTAACATATATATATATATTCTAACACACACACTAACATATACACTAACACACACACACTTATGCATATAAACACATATTTATATATATACACACAGATATCTATATATATATATACACACACTAATATATATATACATATACACACACTCAAGCATATATATATATATATATATATATATATATATATATATATATACACTCACTCACACACTCACTCTCACACACACTAGCATACACTCACACAAGCACTCACTAACACACTCACAACACATAAAAACACACACACATATATATATATATATATATATATATATATATATATATATATATATATATAGGAACACACACACAAATATATATATATATATACATATATATATATATATACATATATATATATATATATAAACACAACACACAACACACAACACAACGCACAACGCCCACAACGCTCCACCAACGCACGCCCAACGACCCCGACACGCACAAACACCTATAAATATATAAAATATAGCCCGAGAATTCTAGTACACACTCTCCGATACTAACCCAACGCACGCACAAGCCCGAAACTAGGAAACCAAGTCGAAATGGCCGTTCGGTCATTTCGACGAACACGTGGTGTGCAGTTCGGAAAACCTCCTGAAACGCACACCAAACCAACTCGAAATCGGCCCAAAATTTATCCACGGGTTCTAAATGATGCCTAGATCCTAGAAAAAATACTACCGCATCGATTCTAGGTCCGTGGCAAAAACGCGCACGCACTTAGAACCGGCGGCAACGAAAACCCCAAATTCGCCCGAAATGCCCATTTTTCTGCGACACGGCTTTTCGTGTCTGAACGGAGACACGCACTCACCCTTAAGACACCCGACAACGTCTACCTAGGTCCGCCTAACCTAGGGAATCACCCAAAATTGGGCCAAATTCGGATTTTACCCGAAATTGACACAAAACCTAGTGTTAAAGTCTCCAAACTCAACCAAGCTAGTTCCAACTTCCTCCCACGGGTATCCTAAGGGTCTAGAAAGGTTCTAAACTATTAATTACACTATAAAAGAGTAATTACAAGGGAGAAAATTAGGGTTTACCTCTTGGGAGTTGGAATCCCAAGCCAAAGTCTCCAAAAAGCTCCAAATCCACCACAACTAGCTTCCAAGCTCCCAATCCAAGCTCCAACACCAAATCTAAGCTCTACCCACCTAGGTTGGGGAAGAATATAGGGTTAGGGTTCACATAAGTAGAAGAAATGGAAGGAGAAAGGAGAGAAAATGGAGAAACTTACTTGTTTGGAAGTGGGAAGGAGAAAGGAAGAAGGAGGAAAGAGTGGAGAAGAAGAAGAAGTGAAGAAGAAGAATGGGGGGGCTGCTCCTACTGTGTGCGGGCTGGAATGGGGGAATAGGATCAGCCAAGGCATGTAATAAGGGTTTATATAGAGTCCAAATGACCAAAATGCCCCCCTCTCACTTAGTTTTGGATTTCGGGTTCCAAAAGCACTCAAACTAACACCAAATCTCTCCAACTAATCCACTAAAAATATAATAAATATTCTAAAACCCAAAATAAGTCTCACAAGGGTGTGAGCTGGGTCAGACATGGGTCCACTAGGGTCTGACATGGGTCCAGGCTAGCCAAAATCCTAAAACAATCAATATAAAAATAATACAACCACTAATTAAATATAAATACAATTAAATATAAATAATATACATTTAACTAAATTAAAAATAAAAAAAATATCCGGCTCTGGAATTGGGGTGGTGACAGATTGGGATAGTTACTTCACATCCTACTTCTTGAGGAGTTTGCAGGCTAGCTTGGGCACCCAGCTCGAATTTAGTACTGCATATCACCCCAGACAAACGGGCAGTCGGAGAGGACTATTCAGACTCTCGAGGATATGCTTTGCATTTGTGTTTTGGATTTTAGAGGCTCTTGGGAGGATCATCTTCACCTGGTAGAGTTTATAATAACAGTTACCAGGCCAACATTGAGATGTCACCATTCGAGACTTTGTATGGATGAAGATATTATACTCCTCTATCTTGGGATGATGTTGTTGAGAGAGTCTTGTTGGGACCGGAGATGATTGTGAAAGCAGCTGAGAAGGTGATGCTCATCAGGGATAGACTTTGGGTGGCGCAGGACAGCGGCATTGGGCCAATAGCCACCGAAGACCTTTGGAGTTTGAGGTATAGATTTTGTTTGTATTGCTTGTAATTATTTTATTCTAGGTTGATGATCTAGTATTCTTGCGGATTTCTCTGACTCGGGGTACAAGTCGCTTTGGTGGAGATGGAAAGCTTAGTGTACGGTACATCGAACCCTTCGGTGTTCTTGCGAGGGTCGGTGCAGTGGCCTATAGACTAGACTTGCGACCTACACTAGAGGGAGTGCATGATATATTACATGTGTCGCAGCTGAGATGATACGGGGCAGATCCTAGTTACGTATTGGATTACTCGGAGATCGAGGTGGGTCTAACTCTCAGCTAACCTGAGCAGCCAGTGGAGATTCTGGATCACAGGGAGAAGGTGCTGCGGAACCAGACGATTCTTTTGGTATACGTCGTGTAGAGGCATCACTCTCCGGTAGAGTCTACCTGGGAGAGGGAAGCCGAGATGCGTGAGCGATACCCTTATCACTTTGAGCCGTAAGGTATCATTCTTTCTTGTTTGCTGTGATTGCTTGTTGTAGTATTAGTTCTTTCTTAAAATCTGAGGACAAAATTTTTCTAAGGAGGGTAGACTTATCACTACCACATTTCTAGATGAGGGTATTTTTATCATTTAGCATATTTATTATTTAGTGATTAAATATTTATAATATGTGCTACTAATTATTATATTGAGTTGTGCTATTTAATTATTGTTAGTGGGCTAGCCTATTTTATTTAGACTTGTTATTAGTGGACCCATTAGTTTGTCATGACACATTGAGCCCAACATTAGACTAAGCCATTAGACCATTTTCCTTAATTAATTAAGAAGATTATTTTAATTCTCATTAGTTAGAAGCTTTTCCAATATAACCCTCCCTAATTATTTCTCATATTTAGCAAGTAGGGGTATATGTGACATTTGTTGTTGCTTGGGGAAGAAGAGAGGGGGGTCGGCCACCTTATAGAGGGGAAATTCTCTCTCCTCTTCACTCTCCATTCAATTCTAGATCCCCAATTTAGTTCATCCCCAATTCACTTCACCCCTCCACCAAATTCAACCTAATTACTCCCATTCCCTCTTAATTTTATCATATAAGAAGCATTGGAGCTTAGATTGCAATGAGCACTTGAATAAGGAGAAAATTGACAAGGAGATTGTGTCATAATTATGCCCATTGAGCATTTCATTGGGAATCAACCTTCTAATAGGTAAATTCTGAATCTACCCCTTAATCTAGACTCTAATTCATGTATTTAACCATTATAAATCATTCCTTGTCTTAGAACTACCCATAGAATCAAGAACTAGGTTCATATGACTTGTATTATGAACTCTACATGGTGATTTGTGTCCATTAGGGGAAATTTTGAGATTGACACGTCGAGTGTGTCATGAGACAAATTAGATCTAATTAGACTTAAATCGGAGTTGTGGGACTAGATATGTGTCCAAAATTGGACACAAGTAGAGCGTATCATAGTATCTTGTGATAAGGTGTGATACGGGGTTCATTTTGGGTGATTTGTATAATTACTCTTCAATTTCTTTTGTAGCAAGTTAGTCTAGTTGTATTATGATGTTTATGTCCCCTAGGGTGTAGCTTAGTGGTAAAGCTATGGGATATTTATCGAGTAGGTCCGGGCATCGAGTCCCGACATCGGTTAAGGGGTGGGAGGGGGTTTCGGTTAGGAAAAAAATTATGATATTTATGATATGTACATATGGGTAATATAGAGAATTGGGGGTTTTAGCATTCCAATTGAGTATGTATCATAGTGTATCATATATTGCATGTCACATGTTTGGTTTAATGACTAGTGTGAGTGTGTACATTTAAAGTGTCATGGTATCTGTGTTGTGTATTAGTGTGTGTGGCTCATAGCAGCAAGGTGGGGGATTTAGTTGTGCAAGCTTGGGAGAAATGCATGGCAGTTGGCAGCTATGCTCTTAATTGGGTAATAAGCAGTCGGGTTTCATCATGTATCGAACTTTTGTGCCTCTTATACCAGACATTAAGTTAGGGTTTCTGTTGCAGACAGTGAGTGAAGAGTTGAGCAGTTGCAAGCTTTATTAGAATTTCACATGTTACATTTGTATTAGAGTGTCGAGTTTAGGATTTAATACCAGTATGTTATCAGTTAGTATCATATGCCATTAGTATCAGACCTCAATGTTAGTTGGAGAGTCGGGCATTAGTATCAGATCACCCATCAGACATTAGATGAAGGAAAAGTTTGATATCAACTACACAGTAGCAGCAGTGCACTGCAAGAAGGAGCAGCAGTCGGGTTTTGTGTTTTAGCATCAGACCTTGCCTGTATCGGTCACATACAAGTTCATGCCTTGTTGTCTATACAGGTATCAGACTGTTATGCTTAAGTATCAGTAGCAGAGCTCAGTTCCTTTGTGCCTGCGAGGTCTTATGTACAAATAAGTATTAGGTACAGATCATACTCGAGTGTGTGGGTCAGACCTGGTGTGTGTGGAGCACAAAATTATAGGTGCAGTATAGCATGGGGAGCTAAGGATGTTAGTTGGAGACTGGTTGCGGATGGTTTGGGCAAGGAAGTGTATTGTAGATGCACTAAAGTGCAGTTGAAGCACTAACATATGGAGTAGGGTATTCAGTTGTTAGTGTGTCATTGTATGTGTATGCTTATGACACACACATGTATTGTAGGTTGTTGGGTTCACATCTAAACACTGATTAGTGTATCAGGTGAACACTGATTAATGAGTTAGTATAATTGGAGTGGTCTCAGTTAGTGTAGGTATCATTGTAAGTTAGGATATGAGATCAGTTAGTTTAGTTGGTATATATTAGTTAGTGTATTATTAGCAGTTAATATATATAGTAGGTAATAGAGTATCAGTATATGTTAGTATCAATTAAGTTTAAGCTCAGTTAGTATAAGTTGGTGTTATCAGTCATTGTTAAGTAGGTATCAGTCAGTAGTTATCAACTAGTAAGGTAGTGTTATATTAGAATAAATTCTAAGTTAGTTAGTTAATTATATACTAGTTAGTGTATACATATAAGGTATTAGTTAATGTTAGTAAGGATCGCTAATGTTAGCTAATTAGTGACCAATATGGACTAATTAACTAGTATGGGACCTAGAAACATAGGTATGACTTGTGCATGACCTAGTTGAACTAGTGTGACCTATGAATGACCTAGAAATTATATTAGCGCATCATTTCTCATTCATTACACCAACTGACATGTCATTCACATATAGGTTGTGTGACACCATCTCGGGTACTGAGTCATACTTGTTGCTCAGGACCACAGCCTCTATGTTTCATGTATTTAGTATTGAGATATTTGATTCCTGACACGATATTACACGGATTGGTATACGTGGATCTTAGTCATGAGATGTTATTGTCGTGATTACTCAGTGATCGCCGTATCGTGCTTCATGATTACTCAGTGATTACCATGAAATCTTAGTGATTATATAGACCATTATCATAGTGCATGCTATTATAGACCGTACAGTGTGATACACCTGTTATAACGCGTTGTGATTTGGATTCGTGTACTAGTCGGGGGTTGGGGAAGCATTAGTGGATATGTGATTATGCCTTATAGCCCATGATTAAGTGTAGCCCGTGATAGTTAGCAGATCATGCAACTCACGCATGATCATGCTAGCTCACCTTTTATATAGTCCGTGTTAGGCCTAAGCCGATCACATTATCTTACTAGTATTTCAAGGCACATTTATATATTATTTTCTTTATTTCAGTTTATTACATTATTGTTCCTCACCATATTGTTCTCAGCTTCTTGCCATTATTTCACCATGATATTGTTTCTGGTGATATATGTTAGTTTAGTTACTTTCATCATTTATTTTATTGCTATTGCTGTTTCATAGTTTTTGTCAATTATTGGAACTGCTATTTGGGTTGTACTTTGCTCCAATCCTGACTGGATATATTTTTCAGATGATTCATTAGAGGACTGGTGTCCTACGCACTACGGGCCACAGGATGGCGATCCAGTTGAGTTATCACCCGTAGAGACTATTGAGTTAGTACCAGTAGTCGATGAGGCATAGCTAGATTATTCATGATATTGTATATGTCAGTTATACTTTGGCATTGTATTATTATTGGAGATGTTGTGTTGAGATTAGACTTGGACTTGTGATGTATTGTGACTTTATTTCTTTTTTTCTTTTATTCCATATTGTGACATATCTTCCTCTAGTTTGTTATTGTGATTGAGTATCGTTTACCATTATCATATTATCATATTGTCCTCCAATTGGGAGTTGAGATATCTTGACATGTACATTATATATATTGTGTAAAATATTTAGATAGTATTGTTGACTAGACAATATTCTACCATCGATCATGTGGCTTAGACTGG
Organism: Iris macrosiphon; assembly: GCA_036927795.1. Taxonomy (NCBI): domain Eukaryota; kingdom Viridiplantae; phylum Streptophyta; class Magnoliopsida; order Asparagales; family Iridaceae; genus Iris; species Iris macrosiphon. The sequence continues at coordinate 25,919 of JAYESA010001287.1, read as the reverse complement.
ACGTACCCACTTACTCGTGCCCTTACACCGGGTGCGGGTCGTGACACTTCTTTCTTTCATTATTTTGATATTGGGTTGTTCTCCGTGACATTCTTTTACTGCACTTGTTGATGGACAGATTCATTTTATTATTATTGTGACTAGACTATCCCTTTGTGATTTTGATTCTTATTTGTGGATGGGATTATATATATAGACTGTAACAGGTATTGTAGACATTTATTTATATATTATATCTTAAATGCACTCTAACGGGTCCATTAAATTGGGTTTGTCCATTGGAGTTGTGTTGCTGGCCATTGCCACGTGGTTAGTCCTTCGTATTTTGGGACTGAGGCGTGACACCAAGACACACACGAACACAAAAAACACCAATTATCAAACACCTAGTGTGCACCTACTCATGACACACACGAAATACATATGATACACATGATACACTCATGATACACACTCCAATCACCTAGATACACCATAAAACATATAGAACATACTTAATATATAAAATATAGGTAGAATTTAGTTATACTAAGTAATTCAAATGATTTCATAAGAAACTGACACAATGAAACCCTATTACAAAGGAATTACCAATTCAATCCACCTGTATCATGGCGTATCATGATACGACATCTACGTATCCAATTGTGGACACAAAAATACTATCACACCACCAAATAGACACTACTAGTCCTATTGAGGATACGACACAAATACTTGGTGGACACAATTCAGATTTTCCCAAATTGGCGATAAAATATCTAGATCTACAAAAATAGAAGCCTCTACTACCTAAATCAACTCATATTGGGTTGTCCTTAGCCATGGGTGGGTTCTCAGAGATCCAATATGATAATCTAACCATGAAATTAATATAGAAATAGAAATTATACCTATTAGGAGTTGGAATCCCAATGAAATACAATGGACACAATGCAAGAAGTGGACACAATCCCTCCTAGCTAGCTCATCTCCAATGAGTTCTCTTGCACTCTAAAGCTTCTAGGCCTTCATGAAAATTGAAATAAAAGAAAATGAGTCAATTTGGTTAGGGAAAATTGTTAGGGGTTGAATGAATTTGGAGATTTAGGGTTTTGGGGAAGATTGAGACTAATGATATGAATGAATGGATGAACTAACCCTAATTAGAGCATGCCTCTTATAGTAGGGTTAGGGTTGATGCCAAAATATCAAGTTTGCACCTCTCCATTTGTCATGAATGAAATTTAATTAATTAAGGGAAGCATCTCTACAACTAAAATGGTATATTCTCTCCATGACACAAACTAATTAATTAGTCTAATTTATGGTCATTAATTAGCACTAACAAAACACTAACAACTAATAAATAAATTATGGCAACTAACATTCTAGCCAATACCAACTAACACTAAATTATTTCTAACTAACTAGCATGTTAACTAATCACTAACCAAATTTTAGTCTAATCACTCATATAATATAATATATAATATATAATATATAATTAGCAACCAAGTGAAATTATCATAATACTCCTAGGGTAAAGAGTGGTGGTTATAATACTCATTTGACCTTAATATACTCTTTCTTTTTCTAACGTAGAAATATTTTTTCCACTAATTTTTTGGCATCCTAAGAAGATTTTAACGAGGCACTCAAATCACGATGGTCATACCTCTAGATATTTTCATGTACTGAAGACATATTGACATCGACTCACTTTTTTTCTTCGACTATGAAAATTTTCAAATCAAGGTTTTGATGAGGTCCATCTACATCTATATATTCCCATAAATTTGCGTCAATATGTAAAGACTAATATTGATGATCCATAAAGACTATTATCGATCATTCCTAAAGACTGATATTGATTTCTTGTACCATATGATACTGGTTTCTTGTATTTTTTTATATTCAGTTCAAGTATGAGTGTTGTAGTATATAACTATCACAAACAACCTTTACTACCAAATTGATTGTGCACAATCAATGACATTCAACCTGCAGATTTGTAATTGCTATTCATAATATTGTATATACTGCTAGTATTAACCCCTTCTTGAGTTGCTAGCTCATTTTTATTATCAATAAATAATTTCTTCTCCTAGTTCTTGAACATATGATTTATTTATTTTTCATCTATTTAAAAAAAATTTAAGAGTTTTTTTGAATGAATATACAATTCCATATGGGCTAATTAGCGTTTAGTCACTAAATTTTATACCAGTTTAGAGTTTAAGCCTGACATGTCCAATTAGAAAGTTTAGGTCCTGAATTTTATTTTTGATTTACTTTTTTTTTTCCATTATACCCTCCCTAATCTATATAGTGGAGTTACATTGATATGCATGAGGATATAATGATAAAGGTTAAACAAAATAAAAATAAAAATCAAGGTCTAAACTTTCTAATTGGGCATGGTAGGGCTTAAACTTTAAGCTAGTATAAAATCCAGGGTCTAAAAGCATCTCCAACCCTATTATCTTGTTATGTATTGTGATTCCTATGTGGTATGAGGCATACGACTATGTCTTTCCTACGTGGCAAGATTATATTCACAAAAGAAAATGAGATATAAAATTGTTCTTCAATACAAAAGTATTGAGAAGACAATAAAAAGTACTTTTTTCAACTTCCAAGACAACTTTTCTCTTCTTCCTTTTTTTTATAAATATATTTTATTCATAATTGATGATGTGGAGGTAAAGCTATTATAAAGTGCATTGTCTAGAACAAGACAACCAACTTCACAATGTCTTTGTCATGCCATGTCACCTTCACAATTTATTTGATATTTGCATTGAAAAATAACTTTTTAAATAAAAACTTGTCATTTCTATTTGGCAACAATTTCTTTCCAAACTCACAATAGGGTTGGAGATGCTCTAAACTCTAATTACCTCATTCCATATTTGTAGCTTGGAGCATCTCCAACTCTATTGTGAGTTTTGAAAACAATTGTCGCCACATAGGAACACAAAGTTTTATTTAAAAAGTTCTTTTCCAATGCAAATATCAAATAAATTATGAATTTGACATGACAAAGACATTGTGAAGTTGGTTGTCTAGTTCTAGACAATACACTTCACAATGACTTTACATTCACATCATCAATTATGAATAAAAATATTTATAAAAAATGGAATAAGAGAAAAAGTTGTCTTGTATGTTGGAAGTCTCATGCACATAGGGATCATAACACATAAAAAACAATAGGGTTGGAGACGCTCTTAGGGCATTATTAGTAGTTGGGACTCTCCAATGCAATTTGAGATCCAAAAATTCAAAAAGAAAGGTAAATGTAGAATGTGTTGAGTTTTATGAGAATAGTAGGAAATGATAAAGTGAGTTCCGATTCAAAAGATTGTGTGGTCAAAATTTAATGTGAAAAAATAATAATATAAAATCTAGAATCTAGAAAATTTGGTTCTAAATTGAGACTTACTATTCTACAAAATGAATTCCTACAATTTAGAATATAGAAATTGGAAGACCCAACCTATAGCTTTTATGGTTGGAATGAGACACAAAATCTAGAAATTAAAACTAAAGATGTCACTTACTATTCTACAAAATGAGCTCATATATTTTAAATTTAGAATATAGAATGTAGGATGAGCCTTACTAATGATGCTCTTAAAAGTGCTCCCATTTTGATCCCACGTGTCCTTCGTTCACTCGTCTAATTCCTTCCCCTATCTCTCTCTCTTATTATTATTACGTCTCCCCTCGTCTTCCTACTCCTCTTCAAACCCTAACCCTACAAAATGGCGACGAGGCGACTCCTCTCCCGATCCCTCCTCTCCCGCCGCTCCTCCTCCTCCTCCTCCTACTCCTCATCAGCCGCGGCCGCCGCCATCGACATCCCCTCGCCGCCGTCGCCCGACCTGATGCTGTACGACCGCATCTCCGCCTCCGTCCGCTCCAAGCTGAGCCGCCTCGACAGCCCCGACCCCCGATTCCTCCGCCACGCCTCCCCCCACCCATCCCCCTCCGCCGACCACTCCCCCATCCTCTCCTTCCCGGAGACCCGCGTCACCACCCTCCCGAGCGGCCTCCGCGTCGCCACCGAGTCCGACCTCTCCTCTCCCACCGCCACCGTCGGCGTCTGGATCGACGCGGGGTCCCGGTTCGAGACCGACGAGACCAATGGCACCGCACACTTCCTCGAGCACATGATCTTCAAAGGGACCGGGAGCCGTACGATGCGGGGGCTCGAGGAGGAGATCGAGAACATGGGGGGCCACCTGAACGCGTACACCTCGCGGGAGCAGACCGCGTACTACGCCAAGGTGCTGGGGAGGGACGTCGCGAAGGCGGTGGAGATCTTGGCGGACATCCTGCAGAACTCGAAGTTTGACATGGCGCGGATCGAGAGGGAGAGGGACGTCATTCTCAGAGAGATGCAGGAGGTATATACCGGTTCCTATCTTTAGTTTTGCAAAAGTTACAATTCTTTATATTTGCTGTTTTTTTGGGGGCATGTCGTTTTAAATTCAAAATTTCCTATCTTGTTTTTTTTTTATATATTTGGTTAGGGTCTGCTTGAACTGAGAGTGAAAGAGAGTTAAGTGAGAAAACCTGCATGGTTTGAGGGTGAAGGAAAGTTTAATCTTGTTGTCTATTTTTTTAACCCTCAAAATCGGAAGATTAGAATGGGAGAATGAGGCTTATTGTTTGAAAAGTCGGAAATATTTTTTGTTTTGACAAGTTTTAATTAAAATTTCAATCAAATCTAATTTTATGTGACATGTAACCATAGTTTAAAGTATCGGCCGATACCGATCCGATACGGCCGATACCGATACAGTTTGGCATGTCCCGATCCGATACTGACCGATACCGACATTAGAGGTCTCTTTTCCAGTCAATTCGGCAAAAAAATTGAATTAAAAAGACCAATTAGAAAGGATATAAAAGCATAGTAAGGTTGTAAAAACATATAAAAGAGGAAAACTTATCTATCGCATATAAATCAATCGACAAGGATGACTACTATTTCATTCAATATCAAAAATACTAAGAAACAATACTGAAAATACTTTAAATTATGCATAAATGTATAAAATATATTCTCTAAAATGTTAATAATTTACTAATAGTTGTTTGCTTTCCGATACCAAAAAATCCGATACTCCGATCCGAAACCGTCGATACTATCGATACCGCCGATCTCGATACTCATAGGAATGGTCCGATACCGATTCCGATACCGATATTTTGAACCTTGCATGTAACAAGGATATTTGATAACTATTGTATTTTTATTAATCATTTTTCTACTGAAAACCTCCAATCCAAACATGAGTTATTAATCAAACCCACTTAACTCTCCCTTTAATCCAAACAAGATTTATATGTAAGGACTACTCTCTCCCTCACTTAACTTCCCTTAACCCCGCTTAACTCACAACACACACATGTTGGGAATCTAGTCAGGATTCGAGGAGCAGTCTAGGACCGAACTTGGGCCGAGTTCGGTCGGGGACTAAACTCTTGTCGAGTTCGGTCAGGTTCGTTCCAGAATCTTTCTGGCAGGATCGAACCGAACGCGGTTCGAGTTCGGTGTTGACGGCGACTGCTCGGGTTTTGGAGTTTTTAGGTTATATTTTGGACCGTTGGATGCTGATGGACGGTTGGATATGTTGATTAGCTATTTTAGGGTTTTCTAACCCTAAAATATGTTTCTCATCCTATAAATATGGGAGGAGGGTGGAGGCACAAAGGAATAGCACAAAGTTGAGATTCAGAGTGCTCGTCCACATAAAATCTAAGAGAAAGTTCGTGCTTTGCTCTTAGGGTTCTAAGTCATACAAGGCAGAAGGAGGAGATCTGATCAAGCAGTCGTCAACTTAGGTTAGGGAGATTGCTATGGGTTGGTGAGTGATTTCATTGTAATATTCTGTTTTTTTTCTTGAGTGTGGTGAGGGGGTTGAACCTATTAGGACAAAGGGTTTAACATTGTTTTTGTCGATCTTGTAATTTCATCTGAGTTATAAATGTTAAGATTTGTCAAGGTGACGTAGTCACCGTCATATTCTTGTCTTTATCTGTGCTTGGTGTTCGTTAGACGGGGTTGGTTATCTCAGGTGGGCTGACCTTAAATTTTTGCTGCGGTTAGTCTCAGACACGGTATCGGAGCACTTACAGGACGTGTTCGATCCCAACATCTGGTATCAGAGCTACTGGTTTTGGTTCTGGCAACTATGTCTACAGAGCAGATGAACACTCGTATGATCACTCTCATAGGAAAAACTGGAGATTTGGAAGCCAAGGATGGAGAATCTACTCTGGTACAAGGACTTGCATGGTCCGTTGGAGGGCGATAACGCAAAGCCGGCGGACAAAATTGCTGAAGACTAGAAACGACTGGATCGAAAGGCTGTTGGATTCATTCGCCAATGGCTGGACGACTCGGTATTTCACCACGTGTCCATGGAGAGTTCGACAACAAGGCTTTTCTGATTCGCCAACTCGTCAACTCGAAGTACACGGAGGGTGTCCCGGTGGCACAATATCTAAATAAGGTTCAGGATATTATCAATCAGCTGTCTGCGATGAAAATAGTAATTGATGATGAGCTTCAGGCCATTCAGCTTTTGAGTTCTCTGTCGGAAAGTTGGGATATGTTGGTGGTGTCGGTGAGCAACTCTTCGTCTGATGGAGTTGTTACGATGGAGGCAGTCAAAAGCAGTTTGTTGAATGAGAAAGTCCGACGTAAGCAGAAGGAATCGTCGCAGGAGTTTGCTCTGGTGGCTTCCTACGGGAAGGGAAGACCCAAGTCACTGGCGAGGACATGAGGGAGTTATTGGGATCTTGCGACTGTGGAGCGCAAAGAGGGCTACTATCACTGTGACGAAATGTGTCATATTAAGAGGAACTGTATGAAGCTCAAAGCTGAGAAGGCCAAAGGCAAGGATGATCAGGAGGATCTCACGACTATGGGAGATCTCATCATCGCAGCAACCGACGCATAGGAACCTTATTGCATGTGACATAATGACGATTAGGTCATGGACACGGGATGTATCATGACACTCCATATAGGAGGATTTTCACGTCATACCACGGCGACAGGTTTGGACGTTTGAAGATGGACAACAAGGAGACGAGTACAGTTGTAGGCATTGGCGATGTGCACTTGACAACGGAGCTTGGTGAGAAGCTCGTTCTCAAGGATGTGCGACATGTACCGAGTTTGCACTATAACTTAGTTTCGGTAGGGAGGCTGGCGGATGATGGTTGTCGTAGTTTGTTTGGGAACAAAGATTGGATGCTTACGAAGGGTTCCCAGCAGCTGACTCAAGGCGATTTATGTTGTGGCATGTACAGACTCAAGCCGTTGAGTTGTACAGGTAGACCACAGACATCGGATGGAGACTCGAGGGGTATTCGACATAAGGTGGATTGTCGAGAACTTGTTGAGCAAGGTCTTCGAGATACTTTGAGGATTACGGAGGATTTGGTTCGTCGAGACAAAGTGACGAATGGTGATGAGCCAAAGATGCGTCGACAGAAAGCGACGAATGATGATGAACTAAAGATTGAGGGTCAGTCTGTCGGTCCCATGACAGCTGGTCGGTCTCCAGTTGAGGGTTGTTCCACGGATCCAGTTTTGGCGACAAGTGGTTTGCCAAAGCTTTACGGAGCGACATCGGTTTCAGCAGTTCGAAGCCAGGAAGGAGATCAAGGTGTGCAGCAAACTCAATCTGAGGCAGGTGCATCTCCATTCACACTGTTACGGGAGAGCTGTGGGTCATCGACGACATGCACAGTGCATGATGTTCTGCTCGAGGAGATGTGTACGGGGAAGCTTCAATGTCGGACACAAAGGTGGGCAGGTTCATGAGTCCGAGTCTCGAGGGAACCGCACCATCCGCTTGGTTGGGCCAACCAAGAGTGAAGAAGTTCGTCGGAATGGTAACACGTTCCGGTAGAAGACAGAAGTCGGGAACATGCAGCCAAGACTCACGTTGAGGCTGATCATCAAGGAATTTGGTCTTGGCCGTGTCATTGATATCGGCAGGATACCAGTGGTGCAGGAGGTGCTACGCATGGCAGCTAGCGTCGACGTGACGGTCGAAGAGCTGGAGACGACAAAAGATGTAAGGCGGCTCGGGGGATCAGACCATCGGTGGCATGGGGGAGCAGGTTTTCTGTCGTGGGGCGACATGTATGGAGTCTAGTTGAGGAGCCATGGAGGTCAACACCCTCTCATCAGATTGGAGGGGAGATTGTTGGGAATCCAGTCAGGATTCGAGGAGCAGTCTGGGACCAAACTCGGGCCGAGTTCGGTCGGGGACCGAACTTTGGCCGAGTTCGGTCAGGTTCGTTTCAGAACCTTTTAGGCAGGATCAAACCAAACTCGCTCCGAGTTCGGTGTCGGCTGCTGCTGCACGGGTTTGGGAGGTTTTAGGTTATATTTTGGACCATTGGGTGCTAATGGACGGTTGTATATGATGGTTGGCTAGTTTTAGGGTTTCCTAACCCTAAAATAGGTTTCTCATCTTATAAATATGGGAGGAGGGTGAAGACACAAAGGAATAGCACAAAGTTGAGATTTATGGTGCTCGTCTACAGAAAATCTAAGAGAAAGTCTGTGATTTGCTCTTAGGGTTTCTTCGCCATACAAGACAGAAGGAAGGAGGAGATCTGATCGAGGAGTTGTCAACTTCGGTTAGGGAGATTGCTACTAGTTGGTGAGTGATTTCATTATAATATTTTGTTTTTCTTCTTGAGTGTGGTGAGGGGATTGAACCTATTAGGACAAGGGTTCAATATTGTTTTTGTCAATCTTGTAATTTCACCTAAGTTATAAATGTTGGGATTTGTCCAGGTGACGTAGTCACCGACATATACTTGTCTTTAGCTGTGATTGGTGTTCGTTAGACGGGGTTGGTTATCTCAGGTGGGTTAGCCTAAAGTTTTCGCTGCGGTCAGTCTCAGATACGACATTGGAACATGTTGGGAATAATAATGAGATCATCTTTATTGATGAGAAGAATACATATATATATATATATAGGAGAGACTAACCCCTCTCTCTATCATTCTATCCGACGTGGGACTAAAGTCCATTACTAATACTAATACTTAACATCCTCCCTCAAGCTGGAGCATATATATTAATCATGTCCAGCTTGTTTAACAGAAATTGAACCCGATGACCCAAAAGAGACTTCGTGAAGATATCAGCTATCTGATCACCTGTTCTCACGTGATAAAACTTTATTATCCCCTTTTGATACTCATCACGAACGAAGTGGATGTCGATTTCAATGTGCTTCGTCATTTCATTTAACACATGATTGGTAGCAATATGGATAATAGACTGATTATCACACAACATATCTGATGCTTTAGATCATGTTTCTTCTCCTAGTTCTTGTAGCAGATGCTTTAGATATAACACCTCTGCTGTGCTATGTGCAATAACTTGATATTCTGCTTTGGAACTTGATCGTACGATCACACTCTGCTTCTTGTTCTTCCACGATACCAAATTTCTGCCAATAAATATCGAGTAACCAAATGTAGATCGTCTATCCGTCAGGCTTGCACCCCAGTCAACATCGGTAAAGCACTCAACATTCGTATGTCTCCGATTCTCCATGCGAATTTCTTTTCCAGGATTTTGGACTAGATAATGCAGAATTCTAAGAACTGCCTGCCAATGTGGAACTCGTGAAGAAGATATAAATCTAGTCGCGACACTGACGACAAAGCAAATATCTTGACAAGTCATGACTGCCAAGTAGTTGAGTTTTTCAACCACTTGACGATATTGATCCGGATTAGTCATCAGTACCCTCTCGTCGGGGAGTAACTTTTCTCCTTGGTCCATTGGCGAAGTTGCTCCCTTAGCTTGCATCATTCCTACATTATTTAGTATGTCTAGCACATACTTCCTCTGAGACATAACAATGTGCCTCTTTTTCCGTATGACTTCAACACCCAAGAAGTAGTTCAACGATCCTATATCCTTGGTCTGAAACTGTTCTCCCAGAAACTTTTTCAGTCATGCAATGCCCTGACTGTCGTCCCCCGTGATTACAATGTCATCAACATAGACACCAAGTAGTATCATTCCAGCTGATGTCTGTCGGTAAAATACTGAATGATCCTTCTTCGATTGACACATGCCAAACTGAGTAACATGTGTAAATTGACCAAATCATGCACGAGGTGATTGTTTAAGACTATAGAGGGTTTTTCTCAGATGAGACACTTTACCCTCTCTTGCAACGAACCCTTGAGGTTGCACCACATACACTTCTTCGTCAAGATCCCCGTAGAGAAATACATTTTTGATATCCAGCTGAAGTAATGGCCACTCATAATGAACAACTAAGGCCAAGAGTACGCGTACAGAGGTCATCCTGACAACTGGGGAGAATGTCTCAAAATAATCCTCACCATAGGTCTGAGAATATCCTTTAGCCACCAGACGAGCTTTTAGTCGATAAAGAGTGCCATCCGGTTTTACTTTGATCTTGGACATCCATTTCCAACCTATTGCCTGTTTACCAGGCGGCAAATCTACCAAGTCCCAAGTTTGGTTCTTCCGAAGCGCTTTCATCTCCTCTTTCATAGCAGCACGCCAATCGGGATCTTTGAGACTCTCCTCGGCAGTATTGGGAATCTGAATTCCATCAATAGTAGCTATCCAGGACTAAGTGTGGCTCGCGAGCCTTTGTAGTTTTCAATATACAAGGGATGATCACGACAGGCACGATGAGATCGAGTTGGTGGAACAGTCGGAGGCGAATCAGTTGAGTTAGAGGAGGATGATGGCTCTGTGACCGTGGGTACTATCTGTCACCCGAACCGGTGTCTGCGGATCGTCGGACCGGGATACTGGCTCGGTAGGGGAGAGCACCCTTACAGGGAGCTTTTGTATTTGAATATGAAACATCAAGAAATTCTCTTCTGGGTAAATTTGGGGCACTGGACCTGTAGTTTGTGGAAGTGGAGGAAACTCGGTTTCAACGAAGGTAATATCCCGAGAGAAAAAATCTCTTCAATTTAGGGAAAAAACAACGATACCCTTTCTGATCTTTAGGATACCTAAGGAAAACACATTGGATTGCCTTATGATCTAATTTAGAAAGGGTTGGTCAGGTATCTCGAACGTAACACAAGCAACCAAAATTTTTGAGAGGTAGAGGAAACGGCTCTCGTTCAGAATATAGCCGAGAAAATGGAGTAACACCATTGAAAATCGACGATGGCATGCGATTAATAAAATAGCAAGCTGTAAGTACCGCATTCGACCAAAATCTTTTGGGAGTACGTGCTTGAAACATAAGAGCACGCGTTGTTTTCAAGAGATGGCGATTCTTGCGTTCGGCCATACCATTTTGTTGTGGTGTGCAAGGACATGAGTTTGGTAGATGATGCCATGTCGAGACAGATTGAATTCACGAGAAAGATACGACCATTGTCACTTCGAAGGCATTTAATCGGAACACCAAATTGTGTTTTGATTTCCGCATAAAAATTGCACCAAATATATCAAATAGTTCAGAGCATTTTTTCATCAGATAGACAAAAGTGACGTGAGTAATCATCAACAAATGAAACAAAGTACTTGAAACCCATCATCGAGTCAACCGGACATGGCTCCCATATATCAGAATGCACTAACTCGAAAGGAGCAGATGCAAATTTATATTGACTTACCGGATAAGAAATTCGATGATGTTTAGCCAAACTACACGACTCACAATGAAAAGAAACGAGAATATCTAAAGATGGGTATATTTTCTAGAGAGCTTGGATAGATGGATGGCCTAACCGACAATGTAGCTCGAAAGGATCGAGATTCACTTCGGCACAAGCAACAGGGGAAGATGCGTCAAACAGGTACAAGCCTCCACCCACATGTTTTCTACCGACAGTCTTTCTAGTCTTTAGGTCTTGAAAAATACAATCATCAGAAAAAAAATGTTACTGAGCAATATATGTCGCGAGTAATATGATTAATGGAAAGTAAATTGAATGGGTTGCCAGGTGTATGTAATACGGAATTGAGTGTCCGGAAGAAAGACGGGCACTTCCACGTCCACAGTCTGTTAGTGAACCACCATTGGCAATAGTAATATCGAAAACACGTTCTACCGATATATAATTGCGTATCATATCTGTGTCGCCAATCATGTGAGCTGACGCACCAGAGCTAATCACCCACTGCTTCGTCCTCACCACACATGCCGCAGAGTACCTAACTGTGGATCTAGATGTGGATGTCTCACCATGACGTTGAGCTTGGAACTCAAAAAAATTTGTATATGGCTGCAGTCATCTGGATAGAACGAACGCCATTATCAGGAGTGTCCGATGTAACATTGGCGGCAAGAACTTTAGGACACTGCTACTGAAAATGGCTATACTGACCACAGTTGAAGCATGTGTGCGGTCTTCCTCCATCACGACCGCCATTGCCTCGTTCCCCATTATGACCAGCATTTCGGCCACCATGTCGTCCACCACGACCACCACGAAATCCAGTACGAGCAGAACCAAGTGCAGATCGATCAACATGATCATCATCCGGAGTAGCCTCAACGATAGTGAGTCTCCATCAGAGACGGAACATCAGATCCAGCAATGAGGACGGAGAGATGGAAGATATGCCATGGCATGAAACTACTCATGCTGATCTCTAGCTTCATTGATATCCGTTGTGAGGGGTAAAACACGGTCGATCTCATCAGTTATAGCCTTAAAGGCCGGTTATGGTCCTTATGAGATTTGTCTCCCTGATTTGCTCGGTATACGCCAACGACCGAGTCGTAGATACGAGACAAATTACGTTTTTCATCAAACACGCCGCTAGGACCTCCTATAATTCCTTCACGGAATCTATATTCTGAACCATGTCTTCTACCGATGGTTCCATTGAATTCATCAACTATGTAAACAGTCGACTATCATCTGTTTCCCATTGCTCAAATATGGGATCAGTCTGCTGGAGGGTTGTTAATTAGATGTTTGAACAACCGCATTCTCCGAAGCGTCTTCTCGACCTTCTTTCGCCATGTCGAGTAGCCTCTGGTCTGTCCAACTGTCGATCGACGGGTCGAATCGAGAAAATCGTCATGCCAGTGCCCGTTGGTTCCGCCATTGCGTTTCCGACACTAGTGTCTGTAGCACTGCTATTCACCTCAGTGCCTGTCATCCTTCAGTATTTCGTAATCGATTGTTGGTTTGATTTTCTAACTTGATAATCACAACACCTCTGCCAATGTGCTAGAAGCGTGGCAAGCACTGACACGCGCATAGGAAGCAGAGATTAAATGTGGATCACATATGTCAGGACAGAGAGACAATCTAGGTTACTCTATGTTAGATCCCAATGTGAAGATCAAGTAAGAAAAGAAACAAAGATTCACGCAAAATAAACTTGTCTGCTCTTTGTTAGATTCCTGAAACCGATGTTGGGAGTCTAGAGGTTCCAGCAAACAAACAAATGTTTGCCCTCTGAGGATCCCAACATGGTTTGTTTTTTTTGTTTTTTCTGGAAGGAAAAATACGACTAGGGTTTGGGTAGGCAGCTGGGCTAGGGTTAGGATTTGGGTTAGGGTTTATGGACGTGTTGGCGGCTAGGGTTAGGGCTACGGTTTGTGGGGGGGGGGGGGGGGCTGCAGGTTGGGGGGGGGGGGGGGCGGGGCGGGTGGACTGCAGGTGGGGGGCAGCAAGGTAGCAGTAGGTGGGGCGGGGCGGGGCGGGGGGGGGACCAGCAGGTAGTAGCAGGAGGGGAGGCGGGGCAGCAGAGAGGCGGCTGAAGGAGTGGGGGGGTGGCGGGCATAGGGGGGCGAGCGGCTGCAGGAAGGGGGGAGATGGGGAGCTATGGTTTTGTGGAGAAATGGTGGATGAGTGGCCCTAATACCATGTAGGGAATAATAAAGAGATCATCTTTATTGATGAGAAGAATACATATATATATATATATAGGAGAGGCTAATCCCTCTCTCTATCATTCTACCCGATGTGGGACTAAAACCCATTACTAATACTAATACTAATACTTAACAGAGCACTTGCAAGAGACGTGTCCGATCCCAACAACACACCACCAATCCAAGTAGAGCTTAAGAGAGGAGATATGTGGAGCTAGAATATATTGATCCGATCTTTAGTTATCATAAACATTTTATTTTCTCTCATCTTCCACACTAACACATGTAATGATATAGAAGCTGATCTAGGACAATCTGCGGAATTTCTACTCGTTCTATTGATCTTTTAATTTGCATCATTTGGGGTATTTTGTTGTTTTAAATACAAAAATTTGACATTCATTTAGAATTGAGTACTGAACAAATAAAAAGTCTTTTTAATTATTTTTTGGACCAAGTAAAAAGAGGATAAGGAGCATCCAGGAGGATGCAGATTCACTCTCTTTTTTCTGTGGTGCACGGGATGCCCTTCCTTTTGCTCTTCCTTTGGTTTGGCGCCACGAACGTGACACCTAGGAGCCCCACTCATATTCAAAAGGTGCTACTTCAATTCAAGCGAACCCACTTGTACTATAAGAAGCAAATAAAGTACCAAAGTGTAAGTGCATAGATCTCCAGTGTAACAAAAAATATATATAGGAGTTGATTTAAGATAATTTGTAGGGTTTATACTGCTGCTTATTTTGTTATGATTAAATTCACAGCATTTAGGGGTATTTTGTAGTTTTTCATTCGATATTCCTTATCTGTGCTGAAAAATTTAACAACCACGTAGTAATAAACAACGGACAAATAGATAGTTTTTCTTCTTCAAAAATTTGGATTCGAGTCAAAACGGAGAAATCTGGAGCTAATATTTTGGATAGTAATGTCCATTGAGCCGTCGCGTGGCACGGGGATAATGCTTAGCACTTCATCGCAGAGGATATAGATTTGAGGATGGAAACAGTCTCTCCATATATGGCTCTTCCCTGACCATGACTCTGGATCTTTGATGCAGCGGGAGAGATTTTAACATGTCCTAGCAACCCAGCTTCAAAGAATTAAACTGTTGGTCGTACCCAGCTCTCAACCCACAAAATTGCATTCGACCTGTGGGGGTCTATCAAAATAATACAATTATAACCCTCACCACAACTGCTTTGGTGCAGTGTAATGGCAGGTTCAAATCTTTGTTTTAGGTTTCAGATCAATCAAAAAGAGGAGAAATTTGGACAAAGCCTAATGTGAATTGTTTTTTTACTAGTTAATGTATTTGATGTTGCAACTTTTGAACATGGTTCCCGTGAATCAAGTATATGCTTATCAGATAAGTGCTCAAATTTGCCCCATTATTGTAGGTTGAAGGACAAACAGAAGAGGTTATCTTTGACCATTTACATGCAACTGCCTTCCAATACACTCCGTTAGGCAGAACGATCCTTGGGCCTGGAGCGAACATCAGGAGGATCACACAGGATGACCTTCGGGACTATATCTCAACTCACTACACAGCTCCTAGAATGGTACTCCCTGCTAGCGTTTAATTTTATTAAGTCGTTATAAATATTGGATATAAATTTATCTTCCAATCAAATTGAACAATCTTTTTCCGGGCATTATGCTACCAGGTCATTTCTGCTGCAGGTGCTGTAAGGCACGAGGAAATTGTCGAGCTGGTGGAGAAATTGTTCACGAAGCTTTCAGATAATCCCATTGCAGCATCTCAGTTGGTGGAAAAGTACCCAGCTAATTTTACTGGTTCTGAGGTCTGATTCTCTCTCTCTCTCTCTCTCTCTCTCTCTCTCATAGTTGTCCATGACCCAGTTAAGTTCATGTACTTAGTTCCATCTTGTTTTGCTTGTTTACTCATTTGTTTCATCAACATTAGGTTCGAATGATTGATGATGATGTTCCACTTGCACAATTTGCTGTTGCTTTTAATGGAGCTTCATGGACAGATCCAGATTCCATTCCTTTGATGGTCATGCAGGCCATGCTAGGTTCTTGGAACAAAAGCATGGGCGGAGGAAAGCACATGGGGTGGGATGCCCTACCTTTCTAAAGTCTATTTTGTCTTATCATTCTAAGTTAAATTTGAATCTCCATTTTCATTCATCATGATAGTTCATAGTTTATTAATTCCAATAAAAATATTAAACAGTTCAGAGCTGGCACAAAAGGTTGCAATTAATGAAATAGCTGAGAGCATGATGGCATTTAATACCAACTATAAAGATACTGGGCTTTTTGGTGTTTATGCAGTTGCCAAGGTGAGTTGATTTTTGGTTATCCATATCCCATGCTTGGTTATATTTTTAGTTTTTTACAGCTTACAGTTTCATCAAATATGGTTTTAGATGTTATCAAATTAGAGACATATTGAGCATATGTGCCTATATAGTTTTCGTGATCAAGGGTTGGCAATTTTTCCTCTATTGCCTTTACCTATGGCTACTCCCTCTCAGCTGATTCGCTGATTCTGATATTTACCTTCTTCGTTCTGATAATATCAAATTCATCAGTTTAATATATTCCGAGATCCATATTTTGAACTCCCTTGGTAATTAGAGAAAGCAAGCTTTAGCATGAATTCCTGTTAGAGATTTCTTGGTGGCTTTAGAGTAATTTGGTATTTATAATTTATTTGCATGAATTCCTACTAGGTGGCCATTATGCGGCAAGGGGACACCTGGCGCCCATGTGGCTAGGTGGCTGCCTATACGGATTTATGCGAAAAAACGTTATTGTTAAAAAAAAACCGTTATGATTTTCTAGTTCACTGAAAGTAATACAAAATTCTATATTTATATGTATATATAAGAACTTTAGCAAATACTTAATTGGACCAATGACTACAATAACAAGAAGACTACAATAACAAGTATTGAACAAATAGAACTATAATTTATAATTCACAAAAAATAATACAATATGAAAATAAAAAGTTAATATAAAGGTCAATATAAATATTTTTGGGCTAGACCAAAATCAAACCAAGAAAATAAAAGGAATCAAGCCAAAAAAACAAATTTTGAACAAAAAAATCACAAACAAAAAAGTAACTAGACCAAAATCTAGGCGGCGTTTTTCTTCTTTGGCCGCATAATATTCACTTTTTCTTGTATAATGTTGTCTACCGCCTAGAACACACAATGTATTGGAAATTTTGGTGGTGGATAGCCGCATAGTGCCTAGGCACTGCTTTTTAACGTATTTTAGAACATTGGCGTCATGTATACTTAAATTTTCATGGAACACTTGCATATATGCCTTGTATTTGAACTTTTGCACAGAGGCCCTTGCCTTCCCCATAGAGTCTAATTAACTAGAGAGTAAAAAAAAATTGTTGGCATGAGGATTCTTATTCTTATAAATGGATACATCTTTCTATGTATGTTTTCCAAAACACTATATATATATATATATATATATATATATATATATATATATATATATGACGTGTCTAGGTGACCAGTTGATAAAAGTATATAGGTAAAGTAGCAAAATGCACATTTGGAGCTGCAAACCACTATCGGGACACATAGTGAGGTGCAAGGTACACCTCAACGAACTATATTTTTTAGGGTGCAAACTTAAAAAATAAACTAAGAACATTATTACAATGATCTAATCAATATTTTGTTGTGTAGAAACCATATATATAATGATGGAATTGGGGATCCCTAGTACCGCAGATTGGTGTGCATATCGATCGATAGAAGATTAACATGTTTAATACGTTATCTAACCTTTCAAAGGCGGAAACTAGGGTTCACGAATTATACCTGAAATAACGAGAAGAAGATGAAGGTTTTTAGCAACCTTGTTCAGTTAGCGACTCTAAGATCTTCTGCACGTATTCCTTTCTCGGATTGGACGTCGTGTGGGCGACGAACTTCCAACATTTTCTTCTCCTTGGCCAACCCTCTCTCTCCTTACGTGAAAGACAAATTTAGAGAAAACTGCTCGCTTCTGATATTATATGACGACCAGAGAATAAATGATATATATAGGCTACGACAGGAACCATGAGGAGAAATTAGAGTTAGGTCTCCCAACGGATCTCGGTATCCTATGTTCAGTCCGAACACACACCCCAGGCCCGTTAACAATAGCTCGGTCCACTAAAGAGCTATTGTTGTACTATCTTCCTAATCCCAAATTACGTTTATGAGCTCCTTTTTATTATGTCTGTTCGTCTTTCCATGTTAAGATATCGAAGGTCCGTCGATCAAATTAAGTTACTGACAACTATATTGATCGACATCTTTTATCCTTAAGGTAGTACCACTCAACTTTATTTGTCATGTCAGATATAATCCACCTGCAGGGTTTACATGACAATCCTTATGAGTTTCTTAAGGGGACATCATCAACCTAATGTATCGGGACATGGATTCTTTTTATAATCAACAATTTATCATACACACAATGCTATTACAAAATTCATAGAGATATTGATCCATAATGAATCTCACTCTTTTATGAGTCAAAGTAATGCATATTGCATATACATATCTGTTATTATATCCGGATTAACTTCACAAGCATCCATAATAACATAGGTATTTGTTCTCTTATGTAGTCAGTACAAAGAGAACAACCTTATGTAGTCAGTACAAAGAGAACAACCTCAAGTGGTCATATTCAATACACACAAAGTGTACTAGTGTAAACCTATAGTCAAGATAGACTAATACCAGATTACACTACAACCTTATCAATGGTTTGTCCAAATCCATCTAGGTTGTGAACTATTTATATATTCCACAGAAAACTGATGATATGATCTTCCGTGTGACACCACACACCATATTATCTACAATATAGAATATCAGACACTTGCATTAACATTATAACAAATACAACATGCAAACATTTGTCCATATGATTCTTATCAAAAAATAAGAAAATATAGTTAATACAAAGTGATGTTTTTAGTATATAACCCTAACATATAATTGTTTAACATTACATGTCAAATTACCATGTATTGAAGCAACAAATGTACCATGTGATTCATATCATAATAATAATGTGTTCGTGACAATACCAAAATTCATTATAGATGATGTACCTTAGTTTATTTGTCCAACAATACTATAGTAGATTCCAAAGTCTTGTACTCAAATCTCGAAGATCTTGTTTGCATTAAAGATTCGTATAGTAGCAGCTTTGTCTTCCCTAACAGGGCCTGTCCTGAACTCATGGGAGTCCGAGACGAACTTCCAAAATGGGGCTCCCCATACGTAATGTAAAAATATTAAAAAACTAAAATAAAAGTAAATTAAAAAAAATGTTACCACCAAGAATTGAACTAAGGACCTATTGTGTGCAAGTATAATATAATAACCACTACACCACAATTTTCGTGTGTTAAAGGGGGCTCATGGTACATACTAGAATACAAGATTATTAATATATTTATGTTTAAACTGATTTTTTTAGGCCTTTCTGGTCCGTGGGCCTTGGGTGGTCGCCCTGGCTCTCCTGGGGCCCTGTCCCCTAATAAGATCTTCAGTATGAAGCACTACCCATGCTCATCATCCTTGTCATGCTCCATTTTCTTGATAAGCCATTATTGCTCAATAATGTCCTTAACTTCTAATGTTTTTCTTGGTATGTAAACAATTATAAAATCCCTACCAGCAAACTGTTCTTTCAACTAGAGATAGTAGCATTCATAAGTAGTTTATTTATGTAACTTTTTTTAGTTGTAGGAGATCTGGAACGTAAATTGGGCACTATACTGTTTACGACTGCACTGCTAAACCATATTTACAACCATTTTACAGTGGATAGGGATAACAAAGTGCAAAAACTAACTTGGCCAATTGAGTGTCGTTTTCCTCCTTTCCTTCCATCCTTTGGAACCAAAAAAGAAGAAGATAAAAGGCATCACATATATAACCAAACCAATGTTGTCAAAATCGGGTCCAAAAAAAAAGATAAAAGTCATCACATATATAACCAATCCAATGTTGTCAAAATCGGGTCGAATCATAAAGTTGTAAAGGGGTCTGGATCGGGATGAGATCGTGAATCATAAGATTTTTGATTAACTTTGTAAAAATTTAATAAATATGAAAAAAAGTACAGACAATTCAAATATAAGAGATATCATGTATACTTGATCAATAGATCCAAAAACAAATAAGTTTTAGCATATATCATACCCAAAATAAGTCAACTGGCTCAAAATATAAAGTTGGTAGGATCTCAAAATATAAAAACCAAAAAGCCATAATATTTGTATTCCAGAAGTTTTCGATCATTATCCACAACCGTGCAATGCTTTAATGCTATATCCTTTTTTTTCATTCACCATCTTCCAAAACCAAAGAGATAAGGAATAGGAAAGAGAGCAAAATTTAAGTTACCCAAACGGAATTCCGTTAATCACAACAACCAAGTTCATTATGTCTTTTCTAAGTCGTAGAACGCATATTCAAACAAAACAAGAGGAATAATTAGATTTTTTTTCTTTCTCTAAATCCTAGTTTTGGGAGAAGAGTAAGAGCACAATAGAGATATTTGATCTAATATAATAGAATAGAAGAGTCAAGTATATAACCACTTAAAATTGCAAAAGAAAAAAGTCAAAATATAGCCCAACTACAAATTAAGTCAACTTGGATCGGGATCATCCAGTCCAGATTGATTCCCAATTCCATGACCCGAATCGTACGAACTATGTGATCCGCGTAAGATTTTTGTCCATATCCATGTCACTACTTAAAATTGCAAAAAGAAAACCTCAATTTCAAAAGAAAAAGTCAAAATATAGCCCAACTACAAATTGGGTCTACTTGGATCGGGATCATCCAGTCCGGGTCGGTTCCCAATTCCATGATCCGAATCGTACGATCTATGTGATCCGAATATGATTTTTGTCTATATCTATGTCAGATCATGAAGAGTCAAAATCATACCCGATCGTAAGACGTACGATGACAACAATGGAACCATGCATGGGTTCCGGGTTGCGAAGAGTCAAATTGGATCCGATCGTATGATCATGACAACAAGGAAATGGAACCCATTGTCGGAAGTTCCACACCCCCCCCCCCCCAACCCACCCACCCACCTCTCTTTTTCTCTGTTTTTCACTTTCTATCTCTTAACTTCCATCCTTTTGGCCCAAAACAAACAAAACACGTCACATGCTTCTCGTATATATAACCTAACAAACAAGGTAGGGAGACCTATTATCGAAAGTCTCTCTATTTTCCAATCATGTTCATCACCCTCTCTTTTCTCTCTTTCTCTTTCTTTTTATTTCATGAGGTTGGTGATGAGCACGATTGGGTAGAGAAAAAAAAGAAACTTCCAATATCATGCCCTTCTTTTCTTTTCTTGTTATCGTTTGGTTATGTATGTAACATCTTTTCTTTTGGTTAGAAAGGATGGGAAAGATCGGAAGGAGGATAAGAGTAGCACTCAATTTGGGCGGTTGGTTGGTCCACTTTGTAGTTCCCTCTTCATCATAAATATGGGTGTAAGCGTAGTTGGCTTTACAGCCTGCACATATTATTGGGCCATTGCTAATTTAGTTGGCTTTACAGCCTACACATATTATTGGGCCATTGCTAATTTAAAAAGTGAGATGAGGACCTCAACACAGTTCAATCAATTAGCCAGAGATATTGTAGGCATCTCAGGAATATTTTGGTGCAAAAAAATGTGCAACTAAAAGTGATATTCCTTGATTTACAGTGGAGGTAGGCCCTCTTGATTGCTGCAAGTCAGGTGCATGATGTAGTTTTCCTCCATCAATGATGTTGAATCATGTTCTTTTTCTAATAAAAACAATCAGAAGTGTGCGTCTATGAGTAATTATGTGTGGCTTGAGTTTAGGATTTTGGAAATGCTACATTTAGCATTAGGAACATAAATGTTCCACTAGTCTTAACCAAATTGTCGGAATACAAAATCACCGGGAGTTGTAAACCTAATGAAATATTTTAATGTAAGTAAAATCAAACTTAAGCTGCTATTAGAAATTTATAGAATATAAAGTATACACATGAAAACCAAGGTTAAAAAAAATTCTTCTGATACAGATATGTTGGCCATTTCTTATGGGGTTTTGATACACTTTATCGGAAACTTTCGTAGGAATTTTATATTAACTTCATTGTTGACCTTGCTTCCAAAGTTTCGGCTAGTTATGGTCAACTTTCAGCTGAAACTGAGCATGACTGATTAATTGAAATCAACAAAAAAGAGAATGTGATTCAAGGATGGGGTTGTAGCCAAGGTCTTAGGATCAAAGACGCAGATAGACGAACATGACAACTATGCAATCAACAATTGATGGTGGCATCGAATACTAATCCTCATATATTAAGGGTTATGAGTTGGGTTTGGTTCAAAAAGAATGAACCCATCAACCCTTTACGCAAAGAGACCTACATGGCAACCATGCCATCTACAATCGATGGTGGGATCGGAATTCTAGTCCCATATAAGGGGTTACTAGCGGTGTCTGGTTCATAAACAATGAACCCATTAAACCCTTATAATCAGGGTACAAAAGGGCTTGTTTGGGTCTGGATAAGCTGGAATTTATATAAAATGAGTTTGGTTTGACCATATTCATATAACTTTGATTTGCTAAGGTCCTGAATTCATTTTGGATAGCCAGGTTTGATCTGAATTCATTGGGGGCAGGATTTGGTTTTAAGCCAGAATTGTTTTAAATCGTTGAACTCGAGCTGGATTAATTGTGAATTAGATGGGTTTGGGAGGAATTCTTCTTGAAGAGCGTTGTCTTTGAGCCAAATTTATTCTTGAAGAGCCAAATTTATTTCTGGCTCCATGGTACTTGCAGACAAAGCTAGGAATTATTCCCATCAACCTGCAATCTAGTATATAATAATGTGTTTATAAAACAAAGATTTGAATAATGATATTCCAATTGTATTTTTTTTAGCAGCGTTGACCTTTATTTCACCAAAAGTAATATTGAGCTAGCACAATCCAAAAGCAATACCAAGTAGAGAAGGTTCGATAATGCGAGTGTCTGAATATTTATGGAAACAAACACAAGGTAGTAGTTTTGATTTCTAAAATAAAAATAGCATATATGCTAGAAGCTTGACGTTCATCACCTGTTTATATTGTCCCTATTGGATAAGAACTTGGATCCATATTTCTAATTTTTTTACAATTTTTTTATATGTTAGAAGGTATTGATACGTTCCGAAATATAAATAGATATAGGAAGTGCTTTGTGAATAACTGTAATCATTAAACTAGATAGTTTTTTTCTTCTATTAAGATTTTGTATCTCAATCATCTGATTATGTTAAGTGCTTTCTTCATGCTTCCATATGTTTGAAGGAAAAGAACAGAATGGGGTTAACTACTTGAAACTGTAGGGCAAGGGGAAAAGTTCAATTTCATGTTTTAAATGTTTAAACCAAAAAATAATGGTTGTGATGACATTTATATCAAATTGGAATAGTAATTAGAGTTTACTAATGTTATTGCCCATGCTCTTTGGAAGTTGTTTATCAATTCAGTATATGTACTTTTAGTTTTTTGCTCCTTAGCTTCATTGGTATTTTAGTTTACACGCACAAGTTCCTAACGATGTATGTGTTGATTGGCTCAACTTAAACATAAATTTTTAGTGAAAAGTAAAGAAGATGTGAGGTAGAGAAAAAATATTGGATTATTCAATCAGTAGAGGTCAGAGAACAAGTATTCTGCCCTCTACTTGCTGCTTCATTTTTTTTTCAGCATACTAATCATTCTTCCAACTTCCTACCATCACATCTTTACATGCATAACCTGCCTTTATGCTCGTTGTATGAGAGATGCGTAGTAGAGATTTTATGGTTTTATCATTTTAGATGGACTTTTAACAACAACGTTTTTGCTAACAGCCGGATTGCTTGGATGATCTGTCTTTTGCAATTATGTCTGAGTTGAGCAAATTATCTTATCGGGTTTCCGATTTTGATCTTATCCGGGCACGGAATCAGGTATTTCATCATTACTTTTTGGTTCTTTTTTCCCAATCTGGTAAGAGTAAAAAATGTAAGCTTGAAAGCATCATAATGGAACTAGGATACAGTTGTCTTTTTGTCTTGTTCTGGATATTGTTTCTTGTTCTTTTTTCTTCTTCTGACAAGTATATGTATAATGAAATAGACAATCATGAGAAATGTGCAAAAATATGTATTCTCGATCAGTAAAATTTGTACTTAAATCATGGTTGTACGATTCTGCATATTGAAACTTGAAGATCGATGATCATCATTAATAGCAGAGAAGTATTCTCACTAATCAAAATATCTTGAACCCTTAGCATGTGAAATGCAGAATCTCTCCATTCATTTTCTTCTTTGCTAATCCAAGATATCACCAGAGCAAACTCATTACCGTCCAGGATCCAAAACATTCAACTTTTTTCTCATATTTCCATTTTCTTTATATTGTTTTACTAAGTTTGATGCTTTTTGCAGTTAAAATCTAATCTCCAACTTCATATTGATGGAACTAGTCCTGTTGCTGAGGATATTGCTCGTCAGGTAAAAACAACTTGGAAATTTTTAGCTCAATCTCATATCTAGATATCCTCGTGTTCAATCCTTGATTTAATTTCTGTATCCTTTCTGCCTGCAGCTTCTTACATATGGCCGCAGGATCCCTGTTGCTGAACTTTTTGCAAGGATTGATGCGGTTGATGCTAGCAACGTAAAACGTGTTGCAAGCCGCTTTATATTTGATCAGGTACGGTAAACTTTTTGCAAGCTGCTTCATGATTTTTTCCTACTTGATTGGACTTATCTATGCCATCGGTCATTGCTGCATTAGTGGGGGCTATACTAACTCTGATGAATTTGAAATTGGTTACTTTGATACCTAACAAAACTTTCCCATTGAATGGCACTTCAAGTCTTTTGCTATTTACCTAATCTCAAGTGCTCTGAAGATCAGACAGCATTTGCTATTGTCTTGTACTTATAGTTGGTTGTATTTGTGTACTTGCAGGACATAGCAATCGCTGCCACGGGGCCAATCACTAAGCTCCCAGACTACAACTGGTTCAGGCGTCGCACCTATTTGAACCGTTATTAGTTTTCCTTTTTTTTCCCCACCTTGTGTTTATCTTACTCATTCCTATAAGCAGAGAAGTATTCAGGATCTAGCTCCCAATGGACTGAGTTATTTTTGCGGTTTTCTACTTGATTTTGTGCCCTGAAGCTTGTAACATTCCAGCATTGCCAATAATATGCTTGGAATAGCACGGTCACCAATTTTTCGGTGTCCAATGCTTTTATGTTAAAATCTCTCGGCCATATATGTGATTTCACAAGTGATTGTAATTGTGATTTTTTTAGAATAATTTCATTAGAAAATCACATGCAATCTTATTTACGAGTTCCTAAGAAAATTACAATGCAATCTTATATATGTGATGTTATACATTTAACCTTTTCATTTAGAGCATTATTAGTAGGGTCCATCCAACATTGTAGATTCTAGATTTAAAATATAGGAGCTCATTTTGTAAAATAGTAAGTCTCATATATAGTTCCAATTTCTAGATTTTGAGTTCCATTCCATCCATGAGAGCTATAGGTTGGGTTTACAAATTTTTAAATTCTAGATTGTAGGAATCTATTTTGTAGAATAGTAAGTTTTAATTTGGAGCCAAATTTTTTAGATTAAAGATTTTAGATTTTAGATTTTTTTTTACATCAATTTTTGACCATAATCTTTGGGATCGAAGTTCACTTTATCATTTCCTACTATTCTCATACAAACCTAGTTTTTATACATTTAACTTTTTTTTGAAATTTTGGGTCCCAAATTGTATTGGAGAGTCCCAACTACTAATGATGTCCTTATATGATAGTTCTAGATTGAGAAAAAAAAAATCGTTAAAATTTGTTAATTTTTATATGATTTCTAATGTCTGTTATGTTAATTGAAACAACATAAAATGACACAAAGTTCCATATTTGACCATAAATGAAG
>JAYESA010001286.1:0-51782 GCA_036927795.1 Iris macrosiphon | reverse complement strand
GAGTATAAATAGGCGATTCAAGGTGTTGAATGAGCAAGCAATGCCGAAAACGAGTATAGATGGGGGATTGTGACTGAAATATTATTTAGAATGAGCGTACGATGATGAATAAATGGGAGATTCTAACCAAAATATGGTTTAGAATAAGCGAAGATC
This sequence comes from Iris macrosiphon, assembly GCA_036927795.1. Taxonomy (NCBI): domain Eukaryota; kingdom Viridiplantae; phylum Streptophyta; class Magnoliopsida; order Asparagales; family Iridaceae; genus Iris; species Iris macrosiphon. The sequence continues at coordinate 51,626 of JAYESA010001286.1, read as the reverse complement.
GGTGAAACCGAGTATAGATGCGTAACTCTAACCGACTTAAGGTAAAAAAAAAGGTGGCGTAGATTAGTGAAAATGAGTTTATAAAATTGATTCTAACCGAAGTAAGGTATCAAACTCTCGTAGATTGTTAAAAACGAGTACAAATGAATGATTCTAATAGAAATATGGTTCAGAGTGAGCATGCAATGATGAAAACGAGTATAGATGGGTGTTTCTACCTGAAATGTGGTACAAAACGCCCGTAGACTTGTGAAAACGACAATAAATGAGTTTTTGTAACCAAAATATGGTTTGGAATTAGCGTACAATAAAAAAATCAAGTATAAATGGGTGATTCTAACTGAAATGGAATAAGCGTACAATGGTTTTATATATGTGTTATTCAAACCGAAGTATGGAATAAAACAGGCTTAGAATGGTGAAAACGAGTATATATGGATGATTCTAATCAAAATATGATTTATAATGGGTGCAGATTGGAGAAACTGAGTATAGATGTAATAAGTCTAACCGAAATAAGGTACCAAATGCTCGTGGACTGGTGAAAACAAGTATAAATGAATGATTCTAATTGAAATATGGTTTAGAATCAGCGTACAATGATCTAAACGAGTATAGATGGGTGATTCTAATCGAAATATGGTAAACATGGTCGTAGACTGTTGAAAACCAGTATAGGTGGGTGATTCTAACCGAAATATGGTATATAACGGTCGTAAACTGGTGAAAACGAGTATAAATGAGTTATTCTAACCGAAATACGGTGCAGAATGAGCATAAAATGATGAAAACGAAGATACACGGGTGATTCAAACTGAAATATGACCTAAAATGAACATACAATGATGAAAACAAGTATATATGGGTAATTAAAACCGAAATATAATTTTGAATGAGCGTACAATGATGAAAACCAGTATAGATGGATGATTCTAACCGGAATATGGTATAAAATAGGCATAGAATGGTTAAAACGAGTATAGATGTGTAATTCTAACCCAAATATGGCTTAGAATAGGTGAACCGAGTATAGATTGGTGTTTAAACAGAAATATGGTATACAATAAGCGTGCAATCATGAAAACGAGTATAAATAGGCGATTCAAGGTGTTGAATGAGCAAGCAATGCCGAAAACGAGTATAGATGGGGGATTGTGACTGAAATATTGTTTAGAATGAGCGTACGATGATGAATAAATGGGAGATTCTAACCGAAATATGGCTTAGAATGAGCGAAGATCGGTGAAACCGAGTATAGATGCGTAACTCTAACCGACTTAAGGTAAAAAAAAAAGTGGCGTAGATTAGTGAAAATGAGTTTATAAAATCGATTCTAACCGAAGTAAGGTATCAAACTCTCGTAGATTGTTAAAAACGAGTACAAATGAATGATTCTAATCCAAATATGGTTCAGAGTGAGCGTACAATTATGAAAACGAGTATAGATAGGTGTTTCTACCTGAAATGTGGTACAAAAATGCCCGTAGACTTGTGAAAACGACTATAAATGAGTTTTTGTAACCAAAATATGGTTTGGAATTAGCATACAATAAAGAAATCGAGTACAGATGGATAATTCTAACTGAAATGGAATGAGCGTACAATGGTTGTATAGATGTGTCATTCAAACCAATATGGCATAAAACAAGCTTAGAATGGTGAAAACGAGTATATATGGATGATTCTAATCAAAATATGGTTTATAATGGGTGTAGATTGGAGAAACCGAGTATGGATGCAATAAGTCTAACCGAAATAAGGTACCAAATTCTCGTGGACTGGTGAAAACAAGTATAAATGAATGATTCTAACTAAAATATGGTTTAGAATCAGCGTACAATAATCTAAACGAGTACAGATGGGTGATTCTAATCAAAATATGGTAAACATGGTCGTAGACTGTTGAAAACCAGTATAGGTGGGTGATTCTAACCGAAATATGGTATATAACGGTCGTAGACTGGTGAAAACGAGTATAAATGAGTTATTCTAACCGAAACAAGGTGCAGAATGAGCATAAAATGATGAAAACGAAGATACACGGGTGATTCAAACTGAAATATGACCTAAAATGAACGTACAATGATGAAAACAAGTATATATATGGGTAATTGAAACCGAAATATAATTTTGAATGAGCGTACAATAATGAAAACCAGTATAGATAGATGATTCTAACCGGAATATGGTATAAAATAGGCATAGAATGGTTAAAACGAGTATAGATGTGTAATTCTAACCCAAATATGGCTTAGAATAGGTGAACCGAGTATCGATTGGTGTTTAAACAGAAATATGGTATACAATAAGCGTGCAATCATGAAAACGAGTATAAATAGGCGATTCAAGGTGTTGAATGAAAAAGCAATGCCGAAAACGAGTATAGATGGGGGATTGTGACTGAAATATTGTTTAGATGAGCGTACGATGATGAAAACGTGTATAAATGGGAGATTCAAACCGAAATATGGTTTAGAATGAGCGAAGATCGGTGAAACCGAGTATAGATGCGTAACTCTAACCGACTTAAGCTAAAAAAAAGAAGTGGCGTAGATTAGTGAAAATGAGTTTATAAAATCGATTCTAACCGAAGTAAGTTATCAAACTCTCGTAGATTGTTAAAAACGAGTACAAATGAATGATTCTAATCGAAATATAGTCCAGAGTGAGCGTACAATGATGAAAACGAATATAGATGGGTGTTTCTACCTGAAATGAGGTACAAAATGCCCGTAGACTTGTGAAAACGACTATAAATGAGTTTTTGTAACCGAAATACGGTTTGGAATTAGCGTACAATAAAGAAACCGAGTATAAATGGGTGATTCTAACTGAAATAGAATAAGCGTACAATGGTTTTATATATGTGTTATTCAAACCGAAATATGACATAAAACAGGCTTAGAATGGTGAAAACGAGTATATATGGATGATTCTAATCAAAATATGATTTATAATGGGTGCAGATTGGAGAAACCGAGTATAGATGCAATAAGTCTAACCGAAATAAGGTACCAAATGCTCGTGGACTGGTGAAAACAAGTATAAATGAATGATTCTAACTGAAATATGGTTTAAAATCAGCGTACAATGATCAAAACGAGTATAAATGAGTTATTCTAACCGAAATACGGTGCAGAATGAGCATAAAATGATGAAAACGAAGATACATGGGTGATTCAAACTGAAATATGACCTAAAATGAACGTACAATGATGAAAACAAGTATATATGGGTAATTGAAACCGAAATATAATTTTGAATGAGCGTACAATGATGAAAACCAGTATAGATGGATGATTCTAACCGGAATATGGTATAAAATAGGCATAGAATGGTTAAAACGAGTATAGATGTGTAATTATAACCCAAATATGGCTTAGAATAGGTGAACCGAGTATAGATTGGTGTTTAAACAGAAATATTGTATACAATAAGCGTGCAATCATAAAAACGAGTATAAATAGGCGATTCAAGGTGTTGAATGAGCAAGCAATGCCGAAAACGAGTATAGATGGGGGATTGTGACTGAAATATTATTTAGAATGAGCGTACGATGATGAATAAATGGGAGATTCTAACCAAAATATGGTTTAGAATAAGCGAAGATCGGTGAAACCGAGTATAGATGCGTAACTCTAACCGACTTAAGGTAAAAAAAAAGGTGGCGTAGATTAGTGAAAATGAGTTTATAAAATTGATTCTAACCGAAGTAAGGTATCAAACTCTCGTAGATTGTTAAAAACGAGTACAAATGAATGATTCTAATAGAAATATGGTTCAGAGTGAGCATACAATGATGAAAACGAGTATAGATGGGTGTTTCTACCTGAAATGTGGTACAAAACGCCCGTAGACTTGTGAAAACGACAATAAATGAGTTTTTGTAACCAAAATATGGTTTGGAATTAGCGTACAATAAAAAAATCAAGTATAAATGGGTGATTCTAACTGAAATGGAATAAGCGTACAATGGTTTTATATATGTGTTATTCAAACCGAAATATGGAATAAAACAGGCTTAGAATGGTGAAAACGAGTATATATGGATGATTCTAATCAAAATATGATTTATAATGGGTGCAGATTGGAGAAACTGAGTATAGATGTAATAAGTCTAACCGAAATAAGGTACCAAATGCTCGTGGACTGGTGAAAACAAGTATAAATGAATGATTCTAATTGAAATATGGTTTAGAATCAGCGTACAATGATCTAAACGAGTATAGATGGGTGATTCTAATCGAAATATGGTAAACATGGTCGTAGACTGTTGAAAACCAGTATAGGTGGGTGATTCTAACCGAAATATGGTATATAACGGTCGTAGACTGGTGAAAACGAGTATAAATGAGTTATTCTAACCGAAATACGGTGCAGAATGAGCATAAAATGATGAAAACGAAGATACACGGGTGATTCAAACTGAAATATGACCTAAAATGAACATACAATGATGAAAACAAGTATATATGGGTAATTAAAACCGAAATATAATTTTGAATGAGCGTACAATGATGAAAACCAGTATAGATGGATGATTCTAACCGGAATATGGTATAAAATAGGCATAGAATGGTTAAAACGAGTATAGATGTGTAATTCTAACCCAAATATGGCTTAGAATAGGTGAACCGAGTATAGATTGGTGTTTAAACAGAAATATGGTATACAATAAGCGTGCAATCATGAAAACGAGTATAAATAGGCGATTCAAGGTGTTGAATGAGCAAGCAATGCCGAAAACGAGTATAGATGGGGGATTGTGACTGAAATATTGTTTAGAATGAGCGTACGATGATGAATAAATGGGAGATTCTAACCGAAATATGGCTTAGAATGAGCGAAGATCGGTGAAACCGAGTATAGATGCGTAACTCTAACCGACTTAAGGTAAAAAAAAAAGTGGCGTAGATTAGTGAAAATGAGTTTATAAAATCGATTCTAACCGAAGTAAGGTATCAAACTCTCGTAGATTGTTAAAAACGAGTACAAATGAATGATTCTAATCCAAATATGGTTCAGAGTGAGCGTACAATTATGAAAACGAGTATAGATAGGTGTTTCTACCTGAAATGTGGTACAAAATGCCCGTAGACTTGTGAAAACGACTATAAATGAGTTTTTGTAACCAAAATATGGTTTGGAATTAGCATACAATAAAGAAATCGAGTACAGATGGATAATTCTAACTGAAATGGAATGAGCGTACAATGGTTGTATAGATGTGTCATTCAAACCAATATGGCATAAAACAAGCTTAGAATGGTGAAAACGAGTATATATGGATGATTCTAATCAAAATATGGTTTATAATGGGTGTAGATTGGAGAAACCGAGTATGGATGCAATAAGTCTAACCGAAATAAGGTACCAAATTCTCGTGGACTGGTGAAAACAAGTATAAATGAATGATTCTAACTAAAATATGGTTTAGAATCAGCGTACAATAATCTAAACGAGTACAGATGGGTGATTCTAATCAAAATATGGTAAACATGGTCGTAGACTGTTGAAAACCAGTATAGGTGGGTGATTCTAACCGAAATATGGTATATAACGGTCGTAGACTGGTGAAAACGAGTATAAATGAGTTATTCTAACCGAAACAAGGTGCAGAATGAGCATAAAATGATGAAAACGAAGATACACGGGTGATTCAAACTGAAATATGACCTAAAATGAACGTACAATGATGAAAACAAGTATATATATGGGTAATTGAAACCGAAATATAATTTTGAATGAGCGTACAATAATGAAAACCAGTATAGATAGATGATTCTAACCGGAATATGGTATAAAATAGGCATAGAATGGTTAAAACGAGTATAGATGTGTAATTCTAACCCAAATATGGCTTAGAATAGGTGAACCGAGTATCGATTGGTGTTTAAACAGAAATATGGTATACAATAAGCGTGCAATCATGAAAACGAGTATAAATAGGCGATTCAAGGTGTTGAATGAAAAAGCAATGCCGAAAACGAGTATAGATGGGGGATTGTGACTGAAATATTGTTTAGATGAGCGTACGATGATGAAAACGTGTATAAATGGGAGATTCAAACCGAAATATGGTTTAGAATGAGCGAAGATCGGTGAAACCGAGTATAGATGCGTAACTCTAACCGACTTAAGCTAAAAAAAAGAAGTGGCGTAGATTAGTGAAAATGAGTTTATAAAATCGATTCTAACCGAAGTAAGTTATCAAACTCTCGTAGATTGTTAAAAACGAGTACAAATGAATGATTCTAATCGAAATATAGTCCAGAGTGAGCGTACAATGATGAAAACGAATATAGATGGGTGTTTCTACCTGAAATGAGGTACAAAATGCCCGTAGACTTGTGAAAACGACTATAAATGAGTTTTTGTAACCGAAATACGGTTTGGAATTAGCGTACAATAAAGAAACCGAGTATAAATGGGTGATTCTAACTGAAATAGAATAAGCGTACAATGGTTTTATATATGTGTTATTCAAACCGAAATATGACATAAAACAGGCTTAGAATGGTGAAAATGAGTATATATGGATGATTCTAATCAAAATATGATTTATAATGGGTGCAGATTGGAGAAACCGAGTATAGATGCAATAAGTCTAACCGAAATAAGGTACCAAATGCTCGTGGACTGGTGAAAACAAGTATAAATGAATGATTCTAACTGAAATATGGTTTAAAATCAGCGTACAATGATCAAAACGAGTATAAATGAGTTATTCTAACCGAAATACGGTGCAGAATGAGCATAAAATGATGAAAACGAAGATACATGGGTGATTCAAACTGAAATATGACCTAAAATGAACGTACAATGATGAAAACAAGTATATATGGGTAATTGAAACCGAAATATAATTTTGAATGAGCGTACAATGATGAAAACTAGTATAGATGGATGATTCTAACCGGAATATGGTATAAAATAGGCATAGAATGGTTAAAACGAGTATAGATGTGTAATTATAACCCAAATATGGCTTAGAATAGGTGAACCGAGTATAGATTGGTGTTTAAACAGAAATATTGTATACAATAAGCGTGCAATCATAAAAACGAGTATAAATAGGCGATTCAAGGTGTTGAATGAGCAAGCAATGCCGAAAACGAGTATAGATGGGGGATTGTGACTGAAATATTATTTAGAATGAGCGTACGATGATGAATAAATGGGAGATTCTAACCAAAATATGGTTTAGAATAAGCGAAGATCGGTGAAACCGAGTATAGATGCGTAACTCTAACCGACTTAAGGTAAAAAAAAAGGTGGCATAGATTAGTGAAAATGAGTTTATAAAATTGATTCTAACCGAAGTAAGGTATCAAACTCTCGTAGATTGTTAAAAACGAGTACAAATGAATGATTCTAATAGAAATATGGTTCAGAGTGAGCATACAATGATGAAAACGAGTATAGATGGGTGTTTCTACCTGAAATGTGGTACAAAACGCCCGTAGACTTGTGAAAACGACAATAAATGAGTTTTTGTAACCAAAATATGGTTTGGAATTAGCGTACAATAAAAAAATCAAGTATAAATGGGTGATTCTAACTGAAATGGAATAAGCGTACAATGGTTTTATATATGTGTTATTCAAACCGAAATATGGAATAAAACAGGCTTAGAATGGTGAAAACGAGTATATATGGATGATTCTAATCAAAATATGATTTATAATGGGTGCAGATTGGAGAAACTGAGTATAGATGTAATAAGTCTAACCGAAATAAGGTACCAAATGCTCGTGGACTGGTGAAAACAAGTATAAATGAATTATTCTAATTGAAATATGGTTTAGAATCAGCGTACAATGATCTAAACGAGTATAGATGGGTGATTCTAATCGAAATATGGTAAACATGGTCGTAGACTGTTGAAAACCAGTATAGGTGGGTGATTCTAACCGAAATATGGTATATAACGATCGTAGACTGGTGAAAACGAGTATAAATGAGTTATTCTAACCGAAATACGGTGCAGAATGAGCATAAAATGATGAAAACGAAGATACACGGGTGATTCAAACTGAAATATGACCTAAAATGAACATACAATGATGAAAACAAGTATATATGGGTAATTAAAACCGAAATATAATTTTGAATGAGCGTACAATGATGAAAACCAGTATAGATGGATGATTCTAACCGGAATATGGTATAAAATAGGCATAGAATGGTTAAAACGAGTATAGATGTGTAATTCTAACCCAAATATGGCTTAGAATAGGTGAACCGAGTATAGATTGGTGTTTAAACAGAAATATGGTATACAATAAGCGTGCAATCATGAAAACGAGTATAAATAGGCGATTCAAGGTGTTGAATGAGCAAGCAATGCCGAAAACGAGTATAGATGGGGGATTGTGACTGAAATATTGTTTAGAATGAGCGTACGATGATGAATAAATGGGAGATTCTAACTGAAATATGGCTTAGAATGAGCGAAGATCGGTGAAACCGAGTATAGATGCGTAACTCTAACCGACTTAAGGTAAAAAAAAAAGTGGCGTAGATTAGTGAAAATGAGTTTATAAAATCGATTCTAACCGAAGTAAGGTATCAAACTCTCGTAGATTGTTAAAAACGAGTACAAATGAATGATTCTAATCCAAATATGGTTCAGAGTGAGCGTACAATTATGAAAACGAGTATAGATAGGTGTTTCTACCTGAAATGTGGTACAAAATGCCCGTAGACTTGTGAAAACGACTATAAATGAGTTTTTGTAACCAAAATATGGTTTGGAATTAGCATACAATAAAGAAATCGAGTACAGATGGATAATTCTAACTGAAATGGAATGAGCGTACAATGGTTGTATAGATGTGTCATTCAAACCAATATGGCATAAAACAAGCTTAGAATGGTGAAAACGAGTATATATGGATGATTCTAATCAAAATATGGTTTATAATGGGTGTAGATTGGAGAAACCGAGTATGGATGCAATAAGTCTAACCGAAATAAGGTACCAAATTCTCGTGGACTGGTGAAAACAAGTATAAATGAATGATTCTAACTAAAATATGGTTTAGAATCAGCGTACAATAATCTAAACGAGTACAGATGGGTGATTCTAATCAAAATATGGTAAACATGGTCGTAGACTGTTGAAAACCAGTATAGGTGGGTGATTCTAACCGAAATATGGTATATAACGGTCGTAGACTGGTGAAAACGAGTATAAATGAGTTATTCTAACCGAAACAAGGTGCAGAATGAGCATAAAATGATGAAAACGAAGATACACGGGTGATTCAAACTGAAATATGACCTAAAATGAACGTACAATGATGAAAACAAGTATATATATGGGTAATTGAAACCGAAATATAATTTTGAATGAGCGTACAATAATGAAAACCAGTATAGATAGATGATTCTAACCGGAATATGGTATAAAATAGGCATAGAATGGTTAAAACGAGTATAGATGTGTAATTCTAACCCAAATATGGCTTAGAATAGGTGAACCGAGTATCGATTGGTGTTTAAACAGAAATATGGTATACAATAAGCGTGCAATCATGAAAACGAGTATAAATAGGCGATTCAAGGTGTTGAATGAAAAAGCAATGCCGAAAACGAGTATAGATGGGGGATTGTGACTGAAATATTGTTTAGATGAGCGTACGATGATGAAAACGTGTATAAATGGGAGATTCAAACCGAAATATGGTTTAGAATGAGCGAAGATCGGTGAAACCGAGTATAGATGCGTAACTCTAACCGACTTAAGCTAAAAAAAAGAAGTGGCGTAGATTAGTGAAAATGAGTTTATAAAATCGATTCTAACCGAAGTAAGTTATCAAACTCTCGTAGATTGTTAAAAACGAGTACAAATGAATGATTCTAATCGAAATATAGTCCAGAGTGAGCGTACAATGATGAAAACGAATATAGATGGGTGTTTCTACCTGAAATGAGGTACAAAATGCCCGTAGACTTGTGAAAACGACTATAAATGAGTTTTTGTAACCGAAATACGGTTTGGAATTAGCGTACAATAAAGAAACCGAGTATAAATGGGTGATTCTAACTGAAATAGAATAAGCGTACAATGGTTTTATATATGTGTTATTCAAACCGAAATATGACATAAAACAGGCTTAGAATGGTGAAAACGAGTATATATGGATGATTCTAATCAAAATATGATTTATAATGGGTGCAGATTGGAGAAACCGAGTATAGATGCAATAAGTCTAACCGAAATAAGGTACCAAATGCTCGTGGACTGGTGAAAACAAGTATAAATGAATGATTCTAACTGAAATATGGTTTAAAATCAGCGTACAATGATCAAAACGAGTATAAATGAGTTATTCTAACCGAAATACGGTGCAGAATGAGCATAAAATGATGAAAACGAAGATACATGGGTGATTCAAACTGAAATATGACCTAAAATGAACGTACAATGATGAAAACAAGTATATATGGGTAATTGAAACCGAAATATAATTTTGAATGAGCGTACAATGATGAAAACCAGTATAGATGGATGATTCTAACCGGAATATGGTATAAAATAGGCATAGAATGGTTAAAACGAGTATAGATGTGTAATTATAACCCAAATATGGCTTAGAATAGGTGAACCGAGTATAGATTGGTGTTTAAACAGAAATATTGTATACAATAAGCGTGCAATCATAAAAACGAGTATAAATAGGCGATTCAAGGTGTTGAATGAGCAAGCAATGCCGAAAACGAGTATAGATGGGGGATTGTGACTGAAATATTATTTAGAATGAGCGTACGATGATGAATAAATGGGAGATTCTAACCAAAATATGGTTTAGAATAAGCGAAGATCGGTGAAACCGAGTATAGATGCGTAACTCTAACCGACTTAAGGTAAAAAAAAAGGTGGCGTAGATTAGTGAAAATGAGTTTATAAAATTGATTCTAACCGAAGTAAGGTATCAAACTCTCGTAGATTGTTAAAAACGAGTACAAATGAATGATTCTAATAGAAATATGGTTCAGAGTGAGCATACAATGATGAAAACGAGTATAGATGGGTGTTTCTACCTGAAATGTGGTACAAAACGCCCGTAGACTTGTGAAAACGACAATAAATGAGTTTTTGTAACCAAAATATGGTTTGGAATTAGCGTACAATAAAAAAATCAAGTATAAATGGGTGATTCTAACTGAAATGGAATAAGCGTACAATGGTTTTATATATGTGTTATTCAAACCGAAATATGGAATAAAACAGGCTTAGAATGGTGAAAACGAGTATATATGGATGATTCTAATCAAAATATGATTTATAATGGGTGCAGATTGGAGAAACTGAGTATAGATGTAATAAGTCTAACCGAAATAAGGTACCAAATGCTCGTGGACTGGTGAAAACAAGTATAAATGAATTATTCTAATTGAAATATGGTTTAGAATCAGCGTACAATGATCTAAACGAGTATAGATGGGTGATTCTAATCGAAATATGGTAAACATGGTCGTAGACTGTTGAAAACCAGTATAGGTGGGTGATTCTAACCGAAATATGGTATATAACGGTCGTAGACTGGTGAAAACGAGTATAAATAAGTTATTCTAACCGAAATACGGTGCAGAATGAGCATAAAATGATGAAAACGAAGATACACGGGTGATTCAAACTGAAATATGACCTAAAATGAACATACAATGATGAAAACAAGTATATATGGGTAATTAAAACCGAAATATAATTTTGAATGAGCGTACAATGATGAAAACCAGTATAGATGGATGATTCTAACCGGAATATGGTATAAAATAGGCATAGAATGGTTAAAACGAGTATAGATGTGTAATTCTAACCCAAATATGGCTTAGAATAGGTGAACCGAGTATAGATTGGTGTTTAAACAGAAATATGGTATACAATAAGCGTGCAATCATGAAAACGAGTATAAATAGGCGATTCAAGGTGTTGAATGAGCAAGCAATGCCGAAAACGAGTATAGATGGGGGATTGTGACTGAAATATTGTTTAGAATGAGCGTACGATGATGAATAAATGGGAGATTCTAACCGAAATATGGCTTAGAATGAGCGAAGATCGGTGAAACCGAGTATAGATGCGTAACTCTAACCGACTTAAGGTAAAAAAAAAAGTGGCGTAGATTAGTGAAAATGAGTTTATAAAATCGATTCTAACCGAAGTAAGGTATCAAACTCTCGTAGATTGTTAAAAACGAGTACAAATGAATGATTCTAATCCAAATATGGTTCAGAGTGAGCGTACAATTATGAAAACGAGTATAGATAGGTGTTTCTACCTGAAATGTGGTACAAAATGCCCGTAGACTTGTGAAAACGACTATAAATGAGTTTTTGTAACCAAAATATGGTTTGGAATTAGCATACAATAAAGAAATCGAGTACAGATGGATAATTCTAACTGAAATGGAATGAGCGTACAATGGTTGTATAGATGTGTCATTCAAACCAATATGGCATAAAACAAGCTTAGAATGGTGAAAACGAGTATATATGGATGATTCTAATCAAAATATGGTTTATAATGGGTGTAGATTGGAGAAACCGAGTATGGATGCAATAAGTCTAACCGAAATAAGGTACCAAATTCTCGTGGACTGGTGAAAACAAGTATAAATGAATGATTCTAACTAAAATATGGTTTAGAATCAGCGTACAATAATCTAAACGAGTACAGATGGATGATTCTAATCAAAATATGGTAAACATGGTCGTAGACTGTTGAAAACCAGTATAGGTGGGTGATTCTAACCGAAATATGGTATATAATGGTCGTAGACTGGTGAAAACGAGTATAAATGAGTTATTCTAACCGAAACAAGGTGCAGAATGAGCATAAAATGATGAAAACGAAGATACACGGGTGATTCAAACTGAAATATGACCTAAAATGAACGTACAATGATGAAAACAAGTATATATATGGGTAATTGAAACCGAAATATAATTTTGAATGAGCGTACAATAATGAAAACCAGTATAGATAGATGATTCTAACCGGAATATGGTATAAAATAGGCATAGAATGGTTAAAACGAGTATAGATGTGTAATTCTAACCCAAATATGGCTTAGAATAGGTGAACCGAGTATCGATTGGTGTTTAAACAGAAATATGGTATACAATAAGCGTGCAATCATGAAAACGAGTATAAATAGGCGATTCAAGGTGTTGAATGAAAAAGCAATGCCGAAAACGAGTATAGATGGGGGATTGTGACTGAAATATTGTTTAGATGAGCGTACGATGATGAAAACGTGTATAAATGGGAGATTCAAACCGAAATATGGTTTAGAATGAGCGAAGATCGGTGAAACCGAGTATAGATGCGTAACTCTAACCGACTTAAGCTAAAAAAAAGAAGTGGCGTAGATTAGTGAAAATGAGTTTATAAAATCGATTCTAACCGAAGTAAGTTATCAAACTCTCGTAGATTGTTAAAAACGAGTACAAATGAATGATTCTAATCGAAATATAGTCCAGAGTGAGCGTACAATGATGAAAACGAATATAGATGGGTGTTTCTACCTGAAATGAGGTACAAAATGCCCGTAGACTTGTGAAAACGACTATAAATGAGTTTTTGTAACCGAAATACGGTTTGGAATTAGCGTACAATAAAGAAACCGAGTATAAATGGGTGATTCTAACTGAAATGGAATAAGCGTATAATGGTTTTATATATGTGTTATTCAAACCGAAATATGACATAAAACAGGCTTAGAATGGTGAAAACGAGTATATATGGATGATTCTAATCAAAATATGATTTATAATGGGTGCAGATTGGAGAAACCGAGTATAGATGCAATAAGTCTAACCGAAATAAGGTACCAAATGCTCGTGGACTGGTGAAAACAAGTATAAATGAATGATTCTAACTGAAATATGGTTTAGAATCAGCGTACAATGATCTAAACGAGTATAGATGGGTGATTCTAATCGAAATATGGTAAACATGGTCGTAGACTGTTGAAAACCAGTATAGGTGGGTGATTCTAACCGAAATATGGTATATAACGGTCGTAGACTGGTGAAAACGAGTATAAATGAGTTATTCTAACCGAAACACGGTGCAGAATGAGCATAAAATGATGAAAACGAAGATACATGGGTGATTCAAAATGAAATATGACCTAAACTGAACGTACAATGATGAAAGCAAATATATATGGGTAATTGAAACCGAAATATAATTTTGAATGAGCGTACAATGATGAAAACCAGTATAGATGGATGATTCTAACCAGAATATGGTATAAAATAGGCATAGAATGGTTAAAACGAGTATAGATGTGTAATTCTAACCCAAATATAGCTTAGAATAGGTGAACCGAGTATAGATTGGTGTTTAAACAGAAATATATTGTAATCATGAAAACGAGTATAAATAGGCGATTCAAGGTGTTGAATGAGCAAGCAATGCCGAAAATGAGTATAGATGGGGGATTGTGATTGAAATATTGTTTAGAATGAGCGTACGATGATGAATAAATGGAAGATTCTAACCGAAATATGGTTTAGAATGAGCGAAGATCGGTGGAACCGAGTATAGATGAATAACTCTAACCGACTTAAGGTAAAAAAAAAAGTGGCGTAGATTAGTGAAAATGAGTTTATAAAATCGAGTCTAACCGAAGTAAGGTGTAAACCCCCTGATTTTTCAAAATATCAAAATTTTATTTTACACAATTTTTTGGAATTTTCTGGGAATTTTCTAAAATTTAAAACAGGGTTTTAATTATTAAATAATTTTTATATGATAATAAACAGTATTAAAATATTATGAAAATAATATTTTTGATGTAAAATAAAAAACTGGACTTAGGGTAATTTTTCTGGAATTTATTGGGCCCCGGACATATTTTAAAACACCGAAAAAGTATTTTTGTAATTATTTATTTATTTATTTATTTAATTTAATTGTTTAATTATTTATTTTATAATTAAACCCAGCCCACTAGACCCGGCCCACCGGGCCCAGCCCCAACCCGGCCTAGTCCCCGCCTTAGCGGGTCGGGTCGGATCCGCCAGACCCGACCCGAGACCCGCTACCCGACCCCGCTAGCCTACCCCTCCACCGTCGAACCCCCTCCGCCGCACGCCGCCGTGACGCCCTAACGTGCAGACCACCACCGCCGCGGCCAGCCCCCTCCCTCTTCCCCTCCTCCTCCTCCCCGCTCGTCGACAGCCTCCAACAGCAACAGCAACAACAACAGCTCCGGCAGACCCCTCCGCCGCCGTCGACGAGTCCCCAACCGTCTGCGCCGCCCTCCGGCGCCGCAGAGCCGCCGCGTGCCCCTCCGCCTCAACCCGGCCATCCTCCGCCGCAGCTCCACCGGCCAGCGTGCCCTAACCCTAACCCTAATTCCTAATCCCGCGTGTCGGACACAGGACACGTGTCCTGTGTCGTGTCGGACACAATTTTGTCCCGGTTTTTGACCCATGTTCAGGTGCGTGTATCTTCTTGCTCGTAGCTCGGATTTCGATTCCGTAAATTGCGTTGCGAAGCCTGTATGACCCTCTCGGTGCCCGGACAAACCGTTCGGGGCATCGCGTCCTGTGGTGATCGCACACCGCGATCCAAAAACAGGAAAAACAACGACCCTATTCACCCCGGAACTGGGTACGTCCCGCCAAACGGGATGACTTGGTCGCGCGCGGTCTTCACAGATACGTGCGCGTCGTTGATACGGACGTATGGGATTTCGCAGAAGTCGATTCGGGTGTGCGTGCACACCGGGATCAACACGTATCCGCGGACATCGCCCCGTATCTGACTTTTCTGCATTTTATCCTAACTTTGTGTACACACGTCGGATCGAAACGAAACTTACGCCATCGGACTCGTAGCGATACGTTGGTCCTGTGACCCAAGTTTGGTTCGATTCTGAGAACATTGACAAAATCACGTGTCGTGGGCCCCACAGGTCCTGCTCGACGGGCGATTTTGTGATCGGCTCATCGGAATCCAATTCTGCAAGTTCCGTTGGGTTCGTATCATCGTTCCTGACCTGTTGACACTAAGTTTGGTGAATTTGAAGACCTTTGACCCTGTCACATTTTTCGGTGCAAAGCGGGCCAACATGTGGACCCCGTTTTGACCCGAAACTGCCGTTTCTGCCCTTGTCTCCAAATTGGACTCAAGGACAGGCGTTTCTAGCTGATTGATATTTTTTGGATCTGATGGTGATGTTTATTTCAGCAACCGGAGTGCCGCCTGCAATTCCAGCTGAAGACAGAGCAGCAATTGGAACCGGAACCGCAGGCAAGTGTACCTCGCCAAAACTTGCAGTCTTTGCTAAATATTCCTTGGCTTAGTTATACATCAGTGGGCAAGTGTACCTTGCCAAATGCTGCAGCTTACTATATATTTTCTTGGTTTAATTTTGCATCAGTGGAAACATAGAGCTTGTCAACTCGCAGTAAATCCTGTTATAGTTTTTACTTGATTTCCGTAGATTCATATGTCAACTTGTTTAACTGCTCAACCCAGGACACCTGACACTATTCATGTGGCGGAATTGCCTGAGATATACCTGGTGATTCCGTATAGGATACATATTCATGACATTTACAGTTTACATGCTTAGATTCTAACCTGACTCATTGCATTAGTTCGATCTTGCGTGACTTGTACCTGAGATTCTCTGGAACTGTGACGTGAGATTACATGGGGTGGGGAGAGTATTATCATATCAAGGCTGAATATAATATAAATGCTGTTATTTGGCGGTATCTTAGACTCTGATACAGAGCTTTGGTACCTTACTGGCCCTTCGAGAAAATACTGCTATGGTTTCTTCGACACTGATCCTGTAGTAGTCTCAGCCTGAGTATGACTAAAACTCTCACTTGCATATCACTTAGCTGGTTTACATATTTACCCTGCTGTTCATTATTTCTGCACTGTATTTATTTTGGCTTGTATTATCTGTACCTTGTTATGTCCCCTGAGGACCTGGAATGGACTATGTCCCCAGGTATAGCCGCAGAGATCTACCCTGAGGTGTACGGTACAGAAGCACTCCTTGGAGCAGAACTCGGAACCGAGGACGAGATAGTGGCCGAAGACTTCTCCTGAGCACCGGCTTCATTCACTCAGTATTTCCATTTCCAGTATTTTATTTTCTGTCTATTTCCTTAATGTAACAGACTGATTCTCGGATTGATTCCTGAGGTAATCTTATTTGAGATTTGTTTAGTTATTCTATTGTATTATTTCTGGCATTAATCTGTGATTATTCTGTGGATGAGATTAGAAATACCTGAGACTTGTAACATCTTACTGTTAGACTACAGCTTAAGCATGCCCTGATGGATCCATTAAATTGGGTTGTCCATCGGTGCGTGCTGCTGGCCATTGCCACGTGTCCAGTCCCTCGATATTTTGGGACTGGGGCGTGACATGGTTTTTGTGGTGGCCCATGCAGGTCAACGACTAAATTGTTCGGTTTCAACTCAGGGACCGAACAGGCCTGCAATAAGAATAGGATAAGTTTTTAGGATCTCATCCCCTTGCTTGAATCGTTTTTGATATCTGTATCATATTCGAATTAATTTATTGACTTGCATCCTGCCTTGATTCCTGTGCGCCTCATATTGTTTATTTTGGATACAGGGAAATGGACCCACAAAGATGCAACGAGACTCCCGCCGGAACACCACAAGCTACAGGTGTCACCTATGATGACGAAGTGACACCAGTCGGAGGAGTTCCATTAACTCAACAGAGCCAGCAGGTAGGTCAACCTACCTCCCGATTCCGGCGCGATGACATCCCACCTCCGCCTCAGTTCGTCCCACCAATGCCCGTGCTCCCACAAGGACAGCCGATTGACGGGCAACAGATATTCCAAATGATCTACTCGATGATGCAAGCTCAATAACAAGTCCAACACGAGGCTCAGCGTCGCGAAGCTAATTTCTTGAGGGACAGCATCGTAACTGCACTGGAGCGGGCCAACCTACCAGCTCGACGGCCATCTACAGGCTCAATCACTAACTTCCGTCAACTGAAGCCCCATACTTTTTCTGGAAAAGAGGAGCCCACAGAAGTTCATGAGTGGCTCACCAACATTCGGCATCAACTTGAAGCAGCTGAGCTTCCCCGAGAACGTTGGATGACTGCCGTCAGAATGCAATTGACGGACAATGCTCATCACTGGTGGCTATCCGAGGAGACGCGACTCAGACCAGACCGAGTCACTTGGGAGGAGTTCTCCAGACTCTTCCAAGAGATGTACATTCCTGCCATTGCTCGATCAGAACTACGGGACAAGTTCAATCGCCTCACTCAGGAATCTATGACGGTGGAAGAATACAACGCAGAATTTATTCGTCTGAGCCGCTTCGCCCCCACCCTGATCCCGACAGAGGAAGAGAAGGCCGAAAAATTCTTCGACGGACTGAACATTGAGCTACAGAAACTAATTGGGTCCATCGCACCAACATCATACTCGGACGTACTTGCTGCGGCTCGACGCATGGAGCGCGTCACCAAGAGAGAGACCAGTCTGAAGCGGCCCTCCACATCCGCACCAACCAGAGCAGTACCGGAGGAGTCTGCAAAGCGTCAACAAATAAGCCCACCGCCAAGAGCAGCACCAAAAGCCTTCTACCTTCCTACTTGTTACCACTGCGGCAAGATAGGCCATGTCGAGAAGGAGTGTAGACGTAAACTCGGACTATGCTTAGGCTGCGGATCCAGACAGCATGCAGTAAGAGACTGCCCTGAGCGTAGAGAAGGAGCACCAAGGGCGAACCAGCAAACTCCACCAGCGCCTCGAGCAGCACCCTACCAGCAAGCTCAGCAGCAGCAGAGGAATCTACCTCAAGGACGCGGTCAAGCTTACGCGATGACTGTGCAGGACGCTAATGCGAGTAAGTGATTCGTAGTTATTCGTTTCTAGTCTTGTTTAGTTCGTGCCTATTGGATCGTGACCTCAGCCCCAACCTAGTAATTTGTAACTTGTTAATGACAACCTGGTTTTCATAAAAGTTGTAGATCTTTTGCTTTAACTAGATTTTCTCTGGAAGTGCATAACTTTTATTTTTAGGGAAACGGTATTTC
The DNA here is from genome assembly GCA_036927795.1 of Iris macrosiphon. NCBI lineage: Eukaryota > Viridiplantae > Streptophyta > Magnoliopsida > Asparagales > Iridaceae > Iris > Iris macrosiphon. The sequence continues at coordinate 32,542 of JAYESA010001286.1, read as the reverse complement.
CCTAAGTTTCTTGTGATGTATTTTCGAACGATACTTGCGACCGTGTCATCTCTGTTGACCGGTTATTCTTTGATTGCGAGGACGCAATCCTCTTAAGTGGGGTAGATTGTAAACCCCCTGATTTTTCAAATTTTCAAATTTCAAATTTTGATTTTACACAATTTTCTGGAATTTTCTGGGATTTTTTGAAATTTAAAACAGTGTTTTAATTTTTAAATGATAATAAACAGAAATAAAATATTATAAAAATAATATTTTTGGATGTAAAATAAAAAACTAGACTTAGGATAATTTTTCTGGAATTTATTGGGCCCCGGACATATTTTAAAACACCTAAAAAATATTTATGTAATTATTTATTTATTTAATTTAATTGTTTAATTATTTATTTTATAATTAAACCCAGCCCACTGGACCCGGCCCACCGGGCCCAGCCCCAACCCGGCCCAGTCCCCGCCTTAGCGGGTCGAGTCGGATCCGCCAGACCCGACCCGAGACCCGCTACCCGACCCCGCCAGCCTACCCCTCCACCGTCGAACCCCCTCCGCCGCACGCCGCCGTGACGCCCCGCCGTGCAGACCACCACCGCCGCGGCCAGCCCCCTCCCTCTTCCCCTCCTCCTCCTCCCCGCTCGTCGACAGCCGCCAACAGCAACAGCAACAACAGCAGCTCCGGCAGACCCCTCCGCCGCCGCCGACGAGTCCCCAGCCGTCTGCGCCGCCCTCCGGCGCCGCAGAGCCGCCGCCGACGAGTCCCCAGCCGTCTGAGCCGCCCTCCGGCGCCGCAGAGCCGCCGCGTGCCCCTCCGCCTCAACCCGGCCATCCTCCGCCGCAGCTCCGCCGGCCAGCGTGCCCTAACCCTAACCCTAATTCCTAATCCCTCGTGTCGGACACAGGACACGTGTCCTGTGTCGTGTCTGACACGATTTTGTTCCGGTTTTTGACCCATGTTCAGGTGCGTGTATCTTCTTGCTCGTAGCTCGGATTTTGATTCCGTAAATTGCGTTGCGAAGCCTGTATGACCCTCTCGGTGCCCGGATAAACCGTTCGGGGCATCGCGTCCTGTGGTGATCGCATACTGCGATCCAAAAACAGAAAAAACAATGACCCTATTCACCCTGGAACTGGGTACGCCCCGTCAAACGGGATGACTTGGTCGCGCGCGGTCTTCACAGATACGTGCGCGTCGTTGATAAGGACGTGTGGGATTTCGCAGAAGTCGAATCGGGTGTGCGTGCACACCGGGATCAACGCGTATCCGCGGACATCGCCCCGTATCTGACTTTTCTGCATTTTACCCTAACTTTGTGTACACACGTCGGATCGAAACGAAACTTTCACCATCGGACTCGTAGCGATACGCTGGTCTTGTGACCCAAGTTTGGTTTGATTCTGAGAACGTTGACAAAATTGCGTGTCGTGGGCCCCACAGGCCTTGCTCGACGGGCGATTTTGTGATCGGCTCATCGGAATCCAATTCTGGAAGTTCCGTTGGGTTCGTATCATCGTTCCTGACCTGTTGACACTAAGTTTGGTGAATTTGGAGGCCTTTGACCCTGACACATTTTTCGGTGCAAAGCGGGCCCACATGTGGACCCCGTTTTGACCCGAAACTGCCGTTTCTGCCCTTGTCTCCAAATTGGACTCAAGGACAGGCGTTTCTAGCTGATTGATATTTTCTGGATCTGATGGTGATGTTTATTTCAGCAATCGGAGTGCCGCCTGCAATTCCAGCTGAAGACAGAGCAGCAATTGGAACCGGAACCGCAGGCAAGTGTACCTCGCCAAAACTTGCAGTCTTTGCTAAATATTCCTTGGCTTAGTTATACATCAGTGGGCAAGTGTACCTTGCCAAACGCTGCAGCTTGCTATATATTTTTTTGGTTTAATTTTGCATCAGTGGGAACATAGAGCTTGTCAACTCGCAGTAAATCCTGTTATAGTATTTTACTTGATTTCCGTAGATTCATATGTAAACTTGTTTAACTGCTCAACCCAAGACACCTGACACTATTCATGTGACGGAATTGCCTGAGATATACCTGGTGATTCCGTATAGGATACATATTCATGACATTTACAGTTTACATGCTTAGATTCTAACCTGACTCATTGCATTAGTTCGATCTTGCGTGACTTGTACCTGAGATTCTCTGGAACTGTGACGTGAGATTACATGGGGTGGGGAGAGTATTATTATATCAAGGCTGAATATAATATAAATGCTGTTATCTGGCGGTGTCTTAGACTCTGATACAGAGCTTTGGTACCTTACTGGCCCTTCAAGAAAATACTGCTATGGTTTCTTCGACACTGATCCTGTAGTAGTCTCAGCCTGAGTATGACTAAAACTCTCACTTGCATATCACTTAGCTGGTTTACATATTTACCCTGCTGTTCATTATTTCTGCACTGCATTTATTTTGGCTTGTATTATCTGTACCTTGTTATGTCCCCTGAGGACCTGGAATGGACTATGTCCCCAGGTATAGCCGCAGAGATCTACCCCGAGGTGTACGGTACAGGAGCACTCCTTGGAGCAGAACCCGGAACCGAGGACGAGATAGTGGCCGAAGACTTCTCCTGAGCACCGGCTTCATTCACTCAGTATTTCCATTTCCAGTATTTTATTTTCTGTCTATTTCCTTAATGTAACAGACTGATTCTCGGATTGATTCCCGAGGTAATCTTATTTGAGATTTGTTTAGTTATCCTATTGCATTATTTCTGGCATTAATCTATGATTATTCTGTGGATGAGATTAGAAATACCTGAGACTTGTAACATCTTACTGTTAGACTATAGCTTAAGCATGCCCTGATGGATCCATTAAATTGGGTTGTCCATCGGTGCATGCTGCTGGCCATTGCCACGTGTCCAGTCTCTCGATATTTTGGGACTGAGGCGTGACATAAGGTATCAAACTCTTGTAGATTGTTAAAAACGAGTACAAATGAATGATTCTAATCAAAATATGGTTCAAAGTAAGCGTATAATGATGAAAACGAGTATAGATGGATGTTTCTACCTGAAATGTGGTACAAAACGTCCGTAGACTTGTGAAAACGACTATAAATAAGTTTTTGCCGAAATATGGTTTGGAATTAGCGTACAATAAAGAAACCGAGTACAGATGGGTGATTCTAACTGAAATGGAATAAGCGTACAATGGTTGTATAGATATGTTATTCAAACCGAAATATGGCATAAAACAGGCTTAGAATGGTGAAAACGAGTATATATGGATGATTCTAATCAAAATATGGTTTATAATGGGTGTAGATTGGAGAAACCGAGTATGGATGCAATAAGTCTAACCGAAATAAGGTACCAAATGCTCGTGGACTGGTGAAAACAAGTATAAATGAATGATTCTAACTGAAATATGGTTTAGAATCAGTGTACAATGATCTAAACGAGTATAGATGGGTGATTCTAATCAAAATATGGTAAACATGGTCGTAGACTGTTGAAAACTAGTATAGGTGGGTGATTCTAACCGAAATATGGTATATAACGGTCGTAGACTGGTAAAAACGAGTATAAATAAGTTATTCTAACCGAAACACGGTGCAGAATGAGCATAAAATGATGAAAACGAAGATACACGGGTGATTCAAACTGAAATATGACCTAAAATGAACGTACAATGATGAAAACAAGTATATATGGGTAATTGAAACCGAAATATAATTTTGAATGAGCGTACAATGATGAAAACCAGTATAGATGGATGATTCTAACCGGAATATGGTATAAAATAGGCATAGAATGGTTAAAACGAGTATAGATGTGTAATTCTAACCGAAATATGGCTTAGAATAGGTGAACCGAGTATAGATTGGTGTTTAAACAGAAATATGGTATATAATAAGCGTGCAATCATGAAAACGAGTATAAATAGGCGATTCAAAGTGTTGAATGAGCAAGCAATGCCGAAAACGAGTATAGATGGGGGATTATGACTGAAATATTGTTTAGAATGAGCGTACGATGATGGAAACGTGTATAAATGGGAGATTCTAACCGAAATATGGTTTAGAATGCGCGAAGATCGGTGTAGATGCGTAACTCTAACCGACTTAAGGTAAAAACAAGTGGCTTAGATTAGTGAAAATGAGTTTATAAAATCGATTCTTACCGAAGTAAGGTATCAAACTCTCGTAGATTGTTAAAAACGAGTACAAATGAATGATTCTAATCGAAATATGGTTCAGAGTGAGCGTACAATGATGAAAACGAGTATAGATGGGTGTTTCTACCTGAAATGTGGTACAAAATGCCCGTAGACTTGTGAAAACGACTATAAATGAGTTTTTGTAACCGAAATATGATTTGGAATTAGCATACAATAAAGAAACCGAGTACAGATGGGTGATTCTAACTGAAATGGAATGAGCGTACAATGGTTGTATAGATGTGTTATTCAAACCGAAATATGGCATAAAACAGACTTAGAATGGTAAAAACGAGTATATATGGATGATTCTAATCAAAATATAATTTATAATGGATGTAGATTGGAGAAACGGAGTATGGATACAATAAGTCTAACCGAAATAAGGTACCAAATGCTCGTGGACTGGTGAAAACAAGTATAAATGAATGATTCTAACTGGAATATGGTTTAGAATTAGCGTACAATGATCTAAACGAGTATAGATGGGTGATTCTAATCGAAATATGGTAAACATGGTCGTAGACTGTTGAAAACCTGTATAAGTGGGTGATTCTAACCGAAATATGGTATATAACGGTCATAGACTGGTGAAAACGAGTATAAATGAGTTATTCTAACCGAAACACGGTACAAAATGAGCATAAAATGATGAAAACGAAGATACATGGGTGATTCAAACTAAAATATGACCTAAAATGAACGTACAATGATGAAAACAAGTATATATGGGTAATTGAAACCGAAATATAATTTTGAATGAGCGTACAATGATGAAAACCAGTATAGATGGATGATTCTAACTGGAATATGGTATAAAATAGGCATAGAATGGTTAAAACGAGTATAGATGTGTAATTCTAACCCAAATATGGCTTAGAATAGGTGAACCGTGTATAGATTGGTGTTTAAATAGAAATATGGTATACAATAAGCGTGCAATCATGAAAACGAGTATAAATAGGCGATTCAAGGTGTTGAATGAGTAAGCAATGCTGAAAACGAGTATAGATGGGGGATTGTGACTGAAATATTGTTTAGAATGAGCGTACGATGATGAATTAATGGGAGATTCTAACCGAAATATGGTTTAGAATGAGCGAAGATCGGTGAAACCGAGCATAGATGCGTAACTCTAACCGACTTAAGGTAAAAAAAAATTGGCATAGATTAGTGAAAATGAGTTTGTAAAATCGATTCTAACCGAAGTAAGGTATCAAACTCTCGTAGATAATTAAAAACGAGTACAAATGAATGATTCTAATCGAAATATGGTTCAGAGTGAGCGTACAATGATGAAAACGAGTATAGATGGGTGTTTCTACCTGAAATGTGGTACAAAACGCCCGTAGACTTGTGAAAACGACTATAAATGAGTTTTTGTAACCGAAATATGGTTTGGAATTAGCATACAATAAAGAAACCGAGTACAGATGGGTGATTCTAACTGAAATGGAATGAGCGTACAATGGTTGTATAAATGTGTTATTCAAACCGAAAGATGGCATAAAATAGGCTTAGAATGGTGAAAATGTGTATATATGGATGATTCTAATCAAAATATAGTTTATAATGGGTGTAGATTGGAGAAACCGAGTATGGATGCAATAAGTCTAACCGAAATAAGGTACCAAATGCTCGTGGACTGGTGAAAACAAGTATAAATGAATGATTCTAACTGAAATATGGTTTAGAATCAGCGTACAATGATCTAAACGAGTATAGATGGGTGATTCTAATCGAAATATGGTAAACATGGTCGTAGACTGTTGAAAACCAGTATAGGTGGGTGATTCTAACCGAAATATGGTATATAACGGTCGTAGACTGGTGAAAACGAGTATAAAATGAGTTATTCTAACCGAAACACGGTGTAGAATCAGCATAAAATAATGAAAACGAAGATACATGGGTGATTCAAAATGAAATATGACCTAAAATGAACGTACAATGATGAAAACAATGTATATATGGGTAATTGAAACAGAAATATAATTTTGAATGAGCGTACAATGATGAAAACCAGTATAGATGGATGATTCTAACCAGAATATGGTATAAAATAGGCATAGAATGGTTAAAACGTGTATAGATGTGTAATTCTAACCCAAATATGGCTTAGAATAGGTAAACCGAGTATAGATTGGTGTTTAAACAGAAATATGGTATACAATAAGCGTGCAATGATGAAAACGAGTATAAATAGGCGATTCAAGGTGTTAAATGAGCAAGCAATGCCGAAAACGAGTATAGATGGGGGATTATGACTGAAATATTGTTTAGAATGAGCGTACGATGATGTATAAATGGGAGATTCTAACCGAAATATGGTTTAGAATGAGCGAAGATCGGTTAAACCGAGTATAGATGCGTAACTCTAACCGACTTAAGGTAAAACAAAAGTGGCGTAGATTAGTGAAAATGAGTTTATATAATTGATTCTAACCGAAGTAAGGTATCAAACTCTTGTAGATTGTTAAAAACGAGTATAAATGAATGATTCTAATCGAAATATGGTTCAGAGTGAGCGTACAATGATGAAAACCAAGTATAGATGGGTGTTTCTACCTGAAATGTGGTACAAAACGCCCGTAGACTTGTGAAAACGACTATAAATGAGTTTTTGTAACCGAAATATGGTTTGGAATTAGCATACGATAAAGAAACCGAGTACAGATGGGTGATTCTAACTGAAATGGAATGAGCGTACAATGGTTGTATAGATGTGTTATCCAAACCAAAATATGGCATAAAACAGGCTTATAATGGTGAAAACGAGTATATATGGATGATTCTAATCAAAATATGGTTTATAATGGGTGTAGATTGGAAAAACCGAGTATGGATGCAATAAGTCTAACCGAAATAAGGTACCAAATGCTCGTGGACTGGTAAAAACAAGTATAAATGTATGATTCTAACTGAAATATGGTTTAGAATCAGCGTACAATAATCTAAACGAGTATAGATGGGTGATTCTAATCGAAATATGGTAAACATGGTCGTAGACTGTTGAAAACCAGTATAGGTGGGTGATTCTAACCGAAATATGGTATATAACGGTCGTAGACTGGTGAAAACGAGTATAAATGAGTTATTCTAACCGAAACACGGTGAAGAATGAGCATAAAATGATGAAAACGAAGATACACGAGTGATTTAAACTGAAATATGACCTAAAATGAACGTACAATGATGAAAACAAGTATATATGGGTAATTGAAACCAAAATATAATTTTAAATGAGCGTACAATGATGAAAACTAGTATAAATGGATGATTCTAACCGAAATATGGTATAAAATAGGCATAGAATGGTTAAAACGAGTATAGATGTGTAATTCTAACCCAAATATGGCTTAGAATAGGTGAACCGAGTATAGAATGGTGTTTAAACAGAAATATGGTATACAATAAGCGTGCAATGATAAAAACGAGTATAAATAGGCGATTCAAGGTGTTGAATGAGCAAGCAATGCCGAAAACGAGTATAGATGGGGGATTGTGACTGAAATATTGTTTAGAATGAGCGTACGATGATGAATAAATGAGAGATTCTAACCGAAATATGGTTTAGAATGAGCGAAGATCGGTGTAGATGCGTAACTCTAACCGACTTAAGATAAAAAAAAGTGGCGTAGATTAATGAAAATGAGTTTATAAAATCGAGTCTAACCGAAGTAAGGTATCAAACTCTCGTAGATTGTTAAAAAGGAGTACAAATGAATGATTCTAATCGAAATATGGTTCAGAGTGAGCGTACAATGATGAAAACGAGTATAGATGGGTGTTTCTACCTTGAATGTGGTACAAAACGCCCGCAGACTTGTGAAAACGACTATAAATGAGTTTTTGTAAACGAAATATGGTTTTGAATTAGCATACAATAAAGAAACTGAGTACAGATGGGTGATTCTAACTGAAATGGAATGAGCGTACAATGGTTGTATAGATGTGTTATTCAAACCAAAATATGGCATAAAACAGGCTTACAATGGTGAAAACGAGTATATATAGATGATTCTAATCAAAATATGGTTTATAATGGGTGCAGATTGGAGAAACCGAGTATGGATGCAATAAGTCTAACCGAAATAAGGTACCAAATGCTCGTGGACTGGTGAAAACAAGTATAAATGAATGATTCTAACTGAAATATGGTTTAGAATCAGCGTACAATGATCTAAACGAGTATAGATGGGTGATTCTAATCAAAATATGGTAAACATGGTCGTAGACTGTTGAAAACCAGTATAGGTGGATGATTCTAACCGAAATATGGTATATAACGGTCGTAGACTGGTGAAAACGAGTATAAATAAGTTATTCTAACCGAAACACGGCACATAATGAGCATAAAATGATGAAAACGAAGATACATGGGTGATTCGAACTAAAATATGACCTAAAATGAACGTACAATAATGAAAACAAGTATATATGGGTAATTGAAACCGAAATATAATTTTGAATGAGCGTACAATGATGAAAACCAGTATAGATGGATAATTCTAACCGAAATATGGTATAAAATAGGCATAGACTGGTTAAAACGAGTATAGATGTGTAATTCTAACCGAAATTTGGCTTAGAATAGGTGAACCGAGTATAGATTGGTGTTTAAACAGAAATATGGTATACAATAAGCGTGCAATAATGAAAATGAGTATAAATAGGCGATTCAAGGTGTTGAATGAGCAAGCAATGCCGAAAACGAGTATAGATCGGGGATTGTGACTGAAATATTATTTAGAATGAGCGTACGATGATGGAAACGTGTATAAATGGGAGATTCTAACCGAAATATGGTTTAGAATGAGCGAAGATCGGTAAAACCGAGTATAGATGCGTAACTCTAACCGAATTAAGGTAAAAAAAAAAGTGGCGTAGATTAGTGAAAAGGAGTTTTTATAAAATCGAGTCTAACCGAAGTAAGGTATCAAAATCTCGTAGATTGTTAAAAACGAGTACAAATGAATGATTCTAATCGAAATATGGTTCAGAGTGAGCGTACAATGATGAAAACGAGTATAGATGGGTGTTTCTACCTGAAATATGGTACAAAATGCCCGTAGACTTGTGAAAACGACTATAAATAAGTTTTTGTAACCGAAATATGGTTTGGAATTAGCATACAATAAAGAAACCGAGTACAGATGGGTGATTCTAACTGAAATGGAATGCGCGTACACTGGTTGTATAGATGTGTTATTCAAACCAAAATTTGGCATAAAACAGGCTTACAATGGTGAAAATGAGTATATATGGATGATTATAATCAAAATATGGTTTATAATGGGTGCAGATTGGAGAAACCGAGTATGGATGCAATAAGTCTAACCGAAATAAGGTACCAAATGCTCGTGGACTGGTGAAAACAAGTATAAATGAATGATTCTAACTGAAATATGGTTTAGAATCAGCGTACAATAATCTAAACGAGTATAGATGGGTGATTCTAATCAAAATATGATAAACATGGTCGTAGACTGTTGAAAACCAGTATAGGTGGGTGATTCTAACCGAAATATGGTATATAACGGTCGTAGACTGGTGAAAAAGTGTATAAATGAGTTATTCTAACCGAAACACGATGCAGAATGAGCATAAAATAATGAAAACGAAGATACATGGGTGATTCAAACTGAAATATGACCTAAAATGAACGTACAATATGAAAACAAGTATATATGGGTAATTGAAACCGAAATATAATTTTGAATGAGCATACAATGATGAAAACAAGTATAGATGGATGATTCTAACCGGAATATGGTATAAAATAGGCATAGAATGGTTAAAACGAGTATAGATGTGTAATTCTAACCGAAATATGGCTTAGAATAGGTGAACCGAGTATAGATTGGTGTTTAAACAGAAATATGGTATACAATAAGCGTGCATCATGAAAACGAGTATAAATAGGTGATTCAAGGTGTTGAATGGGGAAGCAATGCCGAAAACGAGTATAGATGGGGGATTGTGACTGAAATATTGTTTAGAATGAGCGTACGATGATGAATAAATGGGAGATTCTAACCGAAATATGGTTTAGAATGAGCGAATATTGGTGTAGATGCGTAACTCTAACCGACTTAAGATAAAAAAAAAAGTAGCGTAGATTATTGAAAATGAGTTTATAAAATTGAGTCTAACCGAAGTAAGGTATACAACTCTCGTAGATTGTTAAAAACGAGTACAAATGAATGATTCTAATCGAAATATGGTTCAGAGTGAGCGTACAATGATGAAAACGAGTATAGATGGGTGTTTCTACCTGAAATGTGGTACAAAATGCCGTAGACCTTGTGAAAACGACTATAAATGAATTTTTGTAACCGAAATATGGTTTGAAATTAGCATACAATAAAGAAACCGAGTACAGATGGGTTATTCTAACTGAAATGGAATGAGTGTACAATGGTTGTATAGATGTGTTATTCAAACCTAAATATGGCATAAAACAGGCTTACAATGCTGAAAACGAGTATATATGGATGATTCTAATCAAAATTTGGTTTATAATGGGTGCAGATTGGAGAAACCGAGTATGGATGCAATAAGTCTAACCGAAATAAGGTACCAAATGCTCGTGGACTGGTGAAAACAAGTATAAATAAATGATTTTAACTGAAATATGGTTTAGAATCAACGTACAATGATCTAAACGAGTATAGATGGGTGATTCTAATCGAAATATGGTAAACATGGTCGTTAGACTGTTAAAAACCAGTATAGGTAGGTGATTCTAACCGAAATATGGTATATAACGGTCGTTAGACTGGTGAAAACAAGTATAAATGAGTTATTCTAACCGAAACACGGCGCAGAATGAGCATAAAATGATGAAAATGAAGATACACGGGTGATTCAAACTAAAATATGACATAAAATGAACGTACAATGATGAAAACAAGTATATATGGATAATTAAAACCGAAATATAATTTTGAATGAGCGTACAATGATGAAAACCAGTATAAATGGATGATTCTAACCGGAATATGGTATAAAATAGGCATAGAATGGTTAAAACGAGTATAGATGTGTAATTCTAACCGAAATATGGGCTTAGAATAGGTGAACCGAGTATAGATTGGTGTTTAAACAGAAATATGGTATACAATAAGCGTGCATCATGAAAACGAGTATAAATAGGTGATTCAAGGTGTTGAATGGGGAAGCAATGCCAAAAACGAGTATAGATGGGAGATTGTGACTGAAATATTGTTTAGAATGAGCGTACGATGATGAATAAATGGGAGATTCTAACCGAAATATGGTTTAGAATGAGCGAATATTGGTGTAGATGCGTAACTCTAACCGACTTAAGATAAAAAAAAGTGGCGTAGATTATTGAAAATGAGTTTATAAAATTGAGTCTAACCGAAGTAAGGTATACAACTCTCGTAGATTGTTAAAAAACGAGTACAAATGAATGATTCTAATCAAAATATGGTTCAGAGTGAGCGTACAATGATGAAAACGAGTATAGATGGGTGTTTCTACCTGAAATGTGGTACAAAATGCCGTTAGACTTGTGAAAACGACTATAAATGAATTTTTGTAACCGAAATATGGTTTGAAATTAGCATACAATAAAGAAACCGAGTACAGATGGGTTATTCTAACTGAAATGGAATGAGTGTACAATGGTTGTATAGATGTGTTATTCAAACCTAAATATGGCATAAAACAGGCTTACAATGCTGAAAACGAGTATATATGGATGATTCTAATCAAAATTTGGTTTATAATGGGTGCAGATTGGAGAAACCGAGTATGGATGCAATAAGTCCTAACCGAAATAAGGTACCAAATGCTCGTGGACTGGTGAAAACAAGTATAAATAAATGATTTTAACTGAAATATGGTTTAGAATCAGCGTACAATGATCTAAACGAGTATAGATGGGTGATTCTAATCGAAATATGGTAAACATGGTCGTAGACTGTTAAAAAACCAGTATAGGTAGGTGATTCTAACCGAAATATGGTATATAACGGTCGTAGACTGGTGAAAACAAGTATAAATGAGTTATTCTAACCGAAACACGGCGCAGAATGAGCATAAAATGATGAAAATGAAGATACACAGGTGATTCAAACTAAAATATGACATAAAATGAACGTACAATGATGAAAACAAGTATATATGGATAATTAAAACCGAAATATAATTTTGAATGAGCGTACAATAATGAAAACCAGTATAGATGGATGATTCTAACCGGAATATGGTATAAAATAGGCATAGAATGGTTAAAACGAGTATAGATGTGTAATTCTAACCGAAATATGGCTTAGAATAGGTGAACCGAGTATAGATTGGTGTTTAAACATAAATATGGTATACAATAAGCGTACAATCATGAAAACGAGTATAAATGGGCGATTCAAGGTGTTGAATGAGCAAGCAATGCCGAAAACGAGTATAGATGGGGAATTGTGACTGAAATATTGTTTAGAATGAGCGTACGATGATGGAAACGTATATAAATGGAGATTCTAACCAAAATATGGTTTTAGAATGAGCGAAGATCGGTGAAACCGAGTATAGATGCGTAACTCTAACCGAGTTAAGGTAAAAAAAAAGTGGCGTAGATTAGTGAAAATGATTTTATAAAATCGAGTCTAACCGAAGTAAGGTATCAAACTTTCGTAGATTGTTAAAAATGAGTACAAATGAATGATTCTAATCGAAATATGGTTCAGAGTGAACGTAAAATGATGAAAACGAGTATAGATGGGTGTTCCTACCTGAAATGTGGTACAAAACCCTCGTAGACTTACGAAAACGACTATAAATGAGTTTTTGTAATCGAGTACAGATGGGTGATTCTAACTGAAATGGAATGAGCGTACAATGGTTGTATAGATGTGTTATTCAAATCGAAAAATGGCATAAAACAGGCTTAGAATGGTGAATATGAATATATATGGATGATTCTAATCAAAATATGGTTTATAATGGGTGCAGATTGGAGAAACCGAGTATGGATGCAATAAGTCTAACCGAAATAAGGTACCAAATGCTCGTGGACTGGTGAAAACAAGTATAAATGAATGATTCTAACTGAAATATGGTTTAGAATCGGCGTACAATGATCTAAACGAGTATAGATGGGTGATTCTAATTGAAATATGGTAAACATGGTCGTAGACTGTTGAAAACCAGTATAGGTGGGTGATTCTAACCAAAATATGGTATATAACGGTCGTTAGACCGGTGAAAAAGAGTATAAATGGTTATTCTAACCAAAACACGGTGCAGAATGAGCATAAAATGATGAAATCGAATATACACGGCTGATTCAAACTGAAATATGACCTAAAATGAACGTAAAATGATGAAAACAAGTATATATGGGTAATTAAAACCGAAATATAATTTTGAATGAGCGTACAATGATGAAAACCAATATAGACGGATGATTCTAACCGGAATAGGGTATAAAATAGGCATAGAATGGTTAAAACGAGTATAGATGTATAATTCTAACCGAAATATGGCTTAGAATAGGTGAACCGAGTATAGATTGGTGTTTTAAACAGAAATATGGTATGCAATAAGCGTGCAATGATGGAAACAAGTATAAATAGGCGATTCAAAGTGTTGAATGAGCAAGCAATGCCAAAAACGAGTATAGATCGGGGATTGTGACTGAAATATTGTTTAGAATGAGCGTACGATGATGGAAACGTATATAAATGGGAGATTCTAACCGAAATATGGTTTAGAATGAACGAAGATCGGTGAAACCGAGTATAGATGCCTAACTCTAACCGAAATAAGGTACCAAATGCTCGTGGACTGGTGAAAACAAGTATAAATGAATGATTCTAACTGAAATATGGTTTAGAATCAGCGTACAGTGATCTAAACGAGTATAGATGGGTGATTCTAATCGAAATATGGTAAACATGGTCGTAGACTGTTGAAAACCAGTATAGGTGGGTGATTCTAACCGAAATATGGTATATAACGGTCGTAGACTAGTGAAAACGAGTATAAATGAGTTATTCTAACCGAAACACGGTGCAGAATGAGCATAAAATGATGAAAACGAAGATACACGGGTGATTCAAACTAAAATATGACCTAAAATGAACGTACAATGATGAAAACAAGTATATATGGGTAATTGAAACCGAAATATAATTTTGAATGAGCGTAATGATGAAAACCAGTATAGATGGATAATTCTAACCGGAATATGGTATAAAATAGGCATAGAATGGTTAAAATGAGTATAGATGTGTAATTCTAACCAAAATATGGCTTAGAATAGACGAATCGAGTATAGATTAGTGTTTAAATAGAAATATGGTATACAATAAGCGTGCAATGATGAAAACGAGTAATAATAGGCGATTTAAGGTGTTGATATGAGCAAGCAATGCCGAAAACGAGTATAATAGGCGATTTAAGGTGTTGAATCAGCAAGCAATGCCGGAAAACGAGTATAGATGGGGGGTTGTGACTGAAATATTGTTAGAATGAGCGTACGATGATGAAAAACGTGTATAAAAAAGATATTCTAACCGAAATATGGTTTAGAATGATCGAAGATCGGTGAAACCGAATATAGATGCGTAACTCTAACCGACTTAAGGTAAAAAAAAAAGTGGCGTAGATTAGTGAAAATGAGTTTATAAAATCGAGTCTAACCGAAGTAAGGTATCAAACTCTCGTAGATTGTTTAAAAACGAGTACAAATGAATAATTCTAATCGAAATATGGTTCAGAGTGAGCGTGCAATGATGAAAACAAGTATAGATGGGTGTTTCTACCTGAAATGTGGTACAAAATGCCCGTAGACTTGTGAAAACGACTATAAATGAGTTTTTTGTACCGAAATATGGTTTGGAATTAGCATACAATAAAGAAAATGAGTACAGATGGGTGATTCTAACTGAAATGGAATGAGCGTACAATGGTTGTATAGATGTGTTATTCAATCCGAAATATGGCATAAAACAGGCTTAGAATGGTGAAAACGAGTGCATATGGAATGATTCTAAACAAAATATGGTTTATAATGGGTGCAGATTAGAGAAACCGAGTATGGATGCAATAAGTCTAACCAAAATAAGGTACCAAATGCTCGTGGACTGGTGAAAACAAGTATAAATGAATGATTCTAACTGAAATATGGTTTAGAATCAGCATACAATGAACTAAACGAGTATAGATGGGTGATTCTAAGTGAAATATGATAAACATGGTCGTAGACTGTTGAAAACCAGTATAGGTGGGTGATTCTAACAAAAATATGGTATATAACGATCGTAGATCGGTGAAAACGTGTATAAACGAGTTATTCTAACCGAAACACGGTACAGAATGAGCTTAAAATGATGAAAATGAAGATACACGGGTGATTCAAACCGAAATATGATCTAAAATGAACGTACAATGATGAAAACAAGTAAATATGGGTAACTGAAACCGAAATATTAATTTAGAATGAGCGTACAATGATGAAAACCAGTATAGATGGATAATTCTAACCGAAATATGGTATAAAATAGGCATATAATGGTTAAAACGATCATAGATGCGTAATTCAAACCGAATTTTGGCTTAGAATAGGTGAACCGAGTATAGATTGGTGTTTTAAACAGAAATATGGTATATAATAAGCGTGTAATGATGAAAACGAGTATAAATAGACGATTCAAGGTGTTGAATGAGCAAGCAATGCCGAAACCGAGTATAGATGGGGGATTGTGACTGAAATATTATTTAGAATAAGCGTACGATGATGAAAACGTGTATAAATGGGAGATTCTAACCGAAATATGGTTTAGAATGAGCGAAGATCGGTGAAACCGAGTATAGATGCGCAACTCTAACCGACTTAAGGTAAAAAAAAAAAGTGGCGTAGATTAGTGAAAATGAGTTTATAAAATCGAGTCTAACCGAAGTAAGGTATCAAACTCTCGTAGATTGTTAAAAACGAGTACAAATGAATGATTCTAATCAAAATATGGTTCAGAGTGAGCGTGCAATGATGAAAACGAGTATAGATGGGTGTTTCTACCTGAAATGGAATGAGCGTACAATGGTTGTATAGATGTGTTATTCAAACCGAAATATGGCATAAAACAGGCTTAGAATGGTGAAAACGAGTGCATATGGAATGATTCTAAACAAAATATGGTTTATAATGGGTGCAGATTGGAGAAACCGAGTATGGATGCAATAAGTCTAACCGAAATAAGGTACCAAATGCTCCTGGACTGGTGAAAACAAGTATAAATGAATGATTCTAACTGAAATATGGTTTAGAATCAGCGTACAATGAACTAAACGAGTATAGATGGGTGATTCTAAGTGAAATATGATAAACATGGTCGTAGACTGTTGAAAACCAGTATAGGTGGGTGATTCTAACCAAAATATGGTATATAACGATCGTAGACCGATGAAAAACGTGTATAAACGAGTTATTCTAACCGAAACACGGTGCAGAATGAGCATAAAATGATGAAAACGAAGATACACGGGTGATTCAAACTGAAATATGACCTAAAATGAACATACAATGATGAAAACAAGTAAATATGGGTAACTGAAACCGAAATATAATTTAGAATGAGCGTACAATGATGAAAACCAGTATAGATGGATGATTCTAACCGGAATATGGTATAAAATAGGCATATAATGGTTAAAACGATCATAGATGCGTAATTCTAACCGAATATGGCTTAGAATAGGTGAACCGAGTATAGATTGGTGTTTAAACAGAAATATGGTATACAATAAGCGTGCAATGATGAAAACGAGTATAAATAGGCGATTCAAGGTGTTGAATGAGCAAGCAATGCCGAAAACGAGTATAGATGGGGGATTGTGACTGAAATATTGTTTAGAATGAGCGTACGATGATGAAAACGTGTATAAATGGGAGATTCTAACCGAAATATGGTTTAGAATGAGCGAAGATCGGTGAAACCGAGTATAGATGCGTAACTCTAACCGACTTAAGGTAAAAAAAAAAGTGGCGTAGATTAGTGAAAATGAGTTTATAAAATCGAGTCTAACCGAAGTAAGGTATCAAACTCTCGTAGATTGTTAAAAACGAGTACAAATGAATGATTCTAATCGAAATATGGTTCAGAGTGAGCGTGCAATGATGAAAACGAGTATAGATGGGTGTTTCTACCTGAAATGTGGTACAAAATGCCCGTAGACTTGTGAAAACGACTATAAATGAGTTTTTGTAACCGAAATATGGTTTGGAATTAGCATACAATAAAGAAAACGAGTACAGATGGGTGATTCTAACTGAAATGGAATGAACGTACAATGGTTGTATAGATGTGTTATTCAATCCGAAATATGGCATAAAACAGGCTTAGAATGGTGAAAACGAGTGCATATGGAATGATTCTAAACAAAATATGGTTTATAATGGGTGCAGATTAGAGAAACCGAGTATGGATGCAATAAGTCTAACCGAAATAAGGTACCAAATGCTCGTAGACTGGTGAAAACAAGTATAAATGAATGATTCTAACTGAAATATGGTTTAGAATCAGCGTACAATGAACTAAACGAGTATAGATGGGTGATTCTAAGTGAAATATGATAAACATGGTCGTAGACTGTTGAAAACCAGTATAGGTGGGTGATTCTAACCGAAATATGGTATATAACGATCGTAGACCGGTGAAAACGTGTATAAACGAGTTATTCTAACCGAAACACGGTGCAGAATGAGCATAAAATGATGAAAACGAAGATACACGGGTGATTCAAACTGAAATATGACCTAAAATGAACATACAACGATGAAAACAAGTAAATATGGGTAACTGAAACCGAAATATAATTTAGAATGAGCGTACAATGATGAAAACCAGTATAGATGGATGATTCTAACCGGAATATGGTATAAAATAGGCATATAATGGTTAAAACGATCATAGATGCGTAATTCTAACCGAATATGGCTTAGAATAGGTGAACCGAGTATAGATTGGTGTTTAAACAGAAATATGGTATACAATAAGCGTGCAATGATGAAAACGAGTATAAATAGGATATTCAAGGTGTTGAATGAGCAAGCAATGCCGAAAACGAGTATAGATGGGGGATTGTGACTGAAATATTGTTTAGAATGAGCGTACGATGATGAAAACGTGTATAAATGGGAGATTCTAACCGAAATATGGTTTAGAATGAGCGAAGATCGGTGAAACCGAGTATAGATGCGTAACTCTAACCGACTTAAGGTAAAAAAAAAAGTGGCGTAGATTAGTGAAAATGAGTTTATAAAATCGAGTCTAACCGAAGTAAGGTATCAAACTCTCGTAGATTGTTAAAAACGAGTACAAATGAATGATTCTAATCGAAATATGGTTCAGAGTGAGCGTGCAATGATGAAAACGAGTATAGATGGGTGTTTCTACCTGAAATGTAGTACAAAATGCCCGTAGACTTGTGAAAACGACTATAAATGAGTTTTTGTAACCGAAATATGGTTTGGAATTAGCATACAATAAAGAAAACGAGAACAGATGGGTGATTCTAACTGAAATGGAATGAACGTACAATGGTTGTATAGATGTGTTATTCAATCCGAAATATGGCATAAAACAGGCTTAGAATGGTGAAAACGAGTGCATATGGAATGATTCTAAACAAAATATGGTTTATAATGGGTGCAGATTAGAGAAACCGAGTATGGATGCAATAAGTCTAACCGAAATAAGGTACCAAATGCTCGTAGACTGGTGAAAACAAGTATAAATGAATGATTCTAACTGAAATATGGTTTAGAATCAGCGTACAATGAACTAAACGAGTATAGATGGGTGATTCTAAGTGAAATATGATAAACATGGTCGTAGACTGTTGAAAACCAGTATAGGTGGGTGATTCTAACCGAAATATGGTATATAACGATCGTAGACCGGTGAAAACGTGTATAAACGAGTTATTCTAACCGAAACACGGTGCAGAATGAGCATAAAATGATGAAAACGAAGATACACGGGTGATTCAAACTGAAATATGACCTAAAATGAACATACAACGATGAAAACAAGTAAATATGGGTAACTGAAACCGAAATATAATTTAGAATGAGCGTACAATGATGAAAACCAGTATAGATGGATGATTCTAACCGGAATATGGTATAAAATAGGCATATAATGGTTAAAACGATCATAGATGCGTAATTCTAACCGAATATGGCTTAGAATAGGTGAACCGAGTATAGATTGGTGTTTAAACAGAAATATGGTATACAATAAGCGTGCAATGATGAAAACGAGTATAAATAGGATATTCAAGGTGTTGAATGAGCAAGCAATGCCGAAAACGAGTATAGATGGGGGATTGTGACTGAAATATTGTTTAGAATGAGCGTACGATGATGAAAACGTGTATAAATGGGAGATTCTAACCGAAATATGGTTTAGAATGAGCGAAGATCGGTGAAACCGAGTATAGATGCGTAACTCTAACCGACTTAAGGTAAAAAAAAAAGTGGCGTAGATTAGTGAAAATGAGTTTATAAAATCGAGTCTAAAGGTATCAAACTCTCGTAGATTGTTAAAAACGAGTACAAATGAATGATTCTAATCGAAATATGGTTCAGAGTGAGCGTGCAATGATGAAAACGAGTATAGATGGGTGTTTCTACCTGAAATGTGGTACAAAATGCCCGTAGACTTGTGAAAACGACTATAAATGAGTTTTTGTAACCGAAATATGGTTTGGAATTAGCATACAATAAAGAAAACGAGAACAGATGGGTGATTCTAACTGAAATGGAATGAACGTACAATGGTTGTATAGATGTGTTATTCAATCCGAAATATGGCATAAAACAGGCTTAGAATGGTGAAAACGAGTGCATATGGAATGATTCTAAACAAAATATGGTTTATAATGGGTGCAGATTAGAGAAACCGAGTATGGATGCAATAAGTCTAACCGAAATAAGGTACCAAATGCTCGTAGACTGGTGAAAACAAGTATAAATGAATGATTCTAACTGAAATATGGTTTAGAATCAGCGTACAATGAACTAAACGAGTATAGATGGGTGATTCTAAGTGAAATATGATAAACATGGTCGTAGACTGTTGAAAACCAGTATAGGTGGGTGATTCTAACCGAAATATGGTATATAACGATCGTAGACCGGTGAAAACGTGTATAAACGAGTTATTCTAACCGAAACACGGTGCAGAATGAGCATAAAATGATGAAAACGAAGATACACGGGTGATTCAAACTGAAATATGACCTAAAATGAACATACAACGATGAAAACAAGTAAATATGGGTAACTGAAACCGAAATATAATTTAGAATGAGCGTACAATGATGAAAACCAGTATAGATGGATGATTCTAACCGGAATATGGTATAAAATAGGCATATAATGGTTAAAACGATCATAGATGCGTAATTCTAACCGAATATGGCTTAGAATAGGTGAACCGAGTATAGATTGGTGTTTAAACAGAAATATGGTATACAATAAGCGTGCAATGATGAAAACGAGTATAAATAGGATATTCAAGGTGTTGAATGAGCAAGCAATGCCGAAAACGAGTATAGATGGGGGATTGTGACTGAAATATTGTTTAGAATGAGCGTACGATGATGAAAACGTGTATAAATGGGAGATTCTAACCGAAATATGGTTTAGAATGAGCGAAGATCGGTGAAACCGAGTATAGATGCGTAACTCTAACCGACTTAAGGTAAAAAAAAAAGTGGCGTAGATTAGTGAAAATGAGTTTAAAATCGAGTCTAACCGAAGTAAGGTATCAAACTCTCGTAGATTGTTAAAAACGAGTACAAATGAATGATTCTAATCGAAATATGGTTCAGAGTGAGCGTGCAATGATGAAAACGAGTATAGATGGGTGTTTCTACCTGAAATGTAGTACAAAATGCCCGTAGACTTGTGAAAACGACTATAAATGAGTTTTTGTAACCGAAATATGGTTTGGAATTAGCATACAATAAAGAAAACGAGAACAGATGGGTGATTCTAACTGAAATGGAATGAACGTACAATGGTTGTATAGATGTGTTATTCAATCCGAAATATGGCATAAAACAGGCTTAGAATGGTGAAAACGAGTGCATATGGAATGATTCTAAACAAAATATGGTTTATAATGGGTGCAGATTAGAGAAACCGAGTATGGATGCAATAAGTCTAACCGAAATAAGGTACCAAATGCTCGTAGACTGGTGAAAACAAGTATAAATGAATGATTCTAACTGAAATATGGTTTAGAATCAGCGTACAATGAACTAAACGAGTATAGATGGGTGATTCTAAGTGAAATATGATAAACATGGTCGTAGACTGTTGAAAACCAGTATAGGTGGGTGATTCTAACCGAAATATGGTATATAACGATCGTAGACCGGTGAAAACGTGTATAAACGAGTTATTCTAACCGAAACACGGTGCAGAATGAGCATAAAATGATGAAAACGAAGATACACGGGTGATTCAAACTGAAATATGACCTAAAATGAACATACAACGATGAAAACAAGTAAATATGGGTAACTGAAACCGAAATATAATTTAGAATGAGCGTACAATGATTAAAACCAGTATAGATGGATGATTCTAACCGGAATATGGTATAAAATAGGCATATAATGGTTAAAACGATCATAGATGCGTAATTCTAACCGAATATGGCTTAGAATAGGTGAACCGAGTATAGATTGGTGTTTAAACAGAAATATGGTATACAATAAGCGTGCAATGATGAAAACGAGTATAAATAGGATATTCAAGGTGTTGAATGAGCAAGCAATGCCGAAAACGAGTATAGATGGGGGATTGTGACTGAAATATTGTTTAGAATGAGCGTACGATGATGAAAACGTGTATAAATGGGAGATTCTAACCGAAATATGGTTTAGAATGAGCGAAGATCGGTGAAACCGAGTATAGATGCGTAACTCTAACCGACTTAAGGTAAAAAAAAAAGTGGCGTAGATTAGTGAAAATGAGTTTATAAAATCGAGTCTAACCGAAGTAAGGTATCAAACTCTCGTAGATTGTTAAAAACGAGTACAAATGAATGATTCTAATCGAAATATGGTTCAGAGTGAGCGTGCAATGATGAAAACGAGTATAGATGGGTGTTTCTACCTGAAATGTGGTACAAAATGCCCGTAGACTTGTGAAAACGACTATAAATGAGTTTTTGTAACCGAAATATGGTTTGGAATTAGCATACAATAAAGAAAACGAGAACAGATGGGTGATTCTAACTGAAATGGAATGAACGTACAATGGTTGTATAGATGTGTTATTCAATCCGAAATATGGCATAAAACAGGCTTAGAATGGTGAAAACGAGTGCATATGGAATGATTCTAAACAAAATATGGTTTATAATGGGTGCAGATTAGAGAAACCGAGTATGGATGCAATAAGTCTAACCGAAATAAGGTACCAAATGCTCGTAGACTGGTGAAAACAAGTATAAATGAATGATTCTAACTGAAATATGGTTTAGAATCAGCGTACAATGAACTAAACGAGTATAGATGGGTGATTCTAAGTGAAATATGATAAACATGGTCGTAGACTGTTGAAAACCAGTATAGGTGGGTGATTCTAACCGAAATATGGTATATAACGATCGTAGACCGGTGAAAACGTGTATAAACGAGTTATTCTAACCGAAACACGGTGCAGAATGAGCATAAAATGATGAAAACGAAGATACACGGGTGATTCAAACTGAAATATGACCTAAAATGAACATACAACGATGAAAACAAGTAAATATGGGTAACTGAAACCGAAATATAATTTAGAATGAGCGTACAATGATGAAAACCAGTATAGATGGATGATTCTAACCGGAATATGGTATAAAATAGGCATATAATGGTTAAAACGATCATAGATGCGTAATTCTAACCGAATATGGCTTAGAATAGGTGAACCGAGTATAGATTGGTGTTTAAACAGAAATATGGTATACAATAAGCGTGCAATGATGAAAACGAGTATAAATAGGATATTCAAGGTGTTGAATGAGCAAGCAATGCCGAAAACGAGTATAGATGGGGGATTGTGACTGAAATATTGTTTAGAATGAGCGTACGATGATGAAAACGTGTATAAATGGGAGATTCTAACCGAAATATGGTTTAGAATGAGCGAAGATCGGTGAAACCGAGTATAGATGCGTAACTCTAACCGACTTAAGGTAAAAAAAAAAAGTGGCGTAGATTAGTGAAAATGAGTTTATAAAATCGAGTCTAACCGAAGTAAGGTATCAAACTCTCGTAGATTGTTAAAAACGAGTACAAATGAATGATTCTAATCGAAATATGGTTCAGAGTGAGCGTGCAATGATGAAAACGAGTATAGATGGGTGTTTCTACCTGAAATGTAGTACAAAATGCCCGTAGACTTGTGAAAACGACTATAAATGAGTTTTTGTAACCGAAATATGGTTTGGAATTAGCATACAATAAAGAAAACGAGAACAGATGGGTGATTCTAACTGAAATGGAATGAACGTACAATGGTTGTATAGATGTGTTATTCAATCCGAAATATGGCATAAAACAGGCTTAGAATGGTGAAAACGAGTGCATATGGAATGATTCTAAACAAAATATGGTTTATAATGGGTGCAGATTAGAGAAACCGAGTATGGATGCAATAAGTCTAACCGAAATAAGGTACCAAATGCTCGTAGACTGGTGAAAACAAGTATAAATGAATGATTCTAACTGAAATATGGTTTAGAATCAGCGTACAATGAACTAAACGAGTATAGATGGGTGATTCTAAGTGAAATATGATAAACATGGTCGTAGACTGTTGAAAACCAGTATAGGTGGGTGATTCTAACCGAAATATGGTATATAACGATCGTAGACCGGTGAAAACGTGTATAAACGAGTTATTCTAACCGAAACACGGTGCAGAATGAGCATAAAATGATGAAAACGAAGATACACGGGTGATTCAAACTGAAATATGACCTAAAATGAACATACAACGATGAAAACAAGTAAATATGGGTAACTGAAACCGAAATATAATTTAGAATGAGCGTACAATGATTAAAACCAGTATAGATGGATGATTCTAACCGGAATATGGTATAAAATAGGCATATAATGGTTAAAACGATCATAGATGCGTAATTCTAACCGAATATGGCTTAGAATAGGTGAACCGAGTATAGATTGGTGTTTAAACAGAAATATGGTATACAATAAGCGTGCAATGATGAAAACGAGTATAAATAGGATATTCAAGGTGTTGAATGAGCAAGCAATGCCGAAAACGAGTATAGATGGGGGATTGTGACTGAAATATTGTTTAGAATGAGCGTACGATGATGAAAACGTGTATAAATGGGAGATTCTAACCGAAATATGGTTTAGAATGAGCGAAGATCGGTGAAACCGAGTATAGATGCGTAACTCTAACCGACTTAAGGTAAAAAAAAAAGTGGCGTAGATTAGTGAAAATGAGTTTATAAAATCGAGTCTAACCGAAGTAAGGTATCAAACTCTCGTAGATTGTTAAAAACGAGTACAAATGAATGATTCTAATCGAAATATGGTTCAGAGTGAGCGTGCAATGATGAAAACGAGTATAGATGGGTGTTTCTACCTGAAATGTGGTACAAAATGCCCGTAGACTTGTGAAAACGACTATAAATGAGTTTTTGTAACCGAAATATGGTTTGGAATTAGCATACAATAAAGAAAACGAGAACAGATGGGTGATTCTAACTGAAATGGAATGAACGTACAATGGTTGTATAGATGTGTTATTCAATCCGAAATATGGCATAAAACAGGCTTAGAATGGTGAAAACGAGTGCATATGGAATGATTCTAAACAAAATATGGTTTATAATGGGTGCAGATTAGAGAAACCGAGTATGGATGCAATAAGTCTAACCGAAATAAGGTACCAAATGCTCGTAGACTGGTGAAAACAAGTATAAATGAATGATTCTAACTGAAATATGGTTTAGAATCAGCGTACAATGAACTAAACGAGTATAGATGGGTGATTCTAAGTGAAATATAATAAACATGGTCGTAGACTGTTGAAAACCAGTATAGGTGGGTGATTCTAACCGAAATATGGTATATAACGATCGTAGACCGGTGAAAACGTGTATAAACGAGTTATTCTAACCGAAACACGGTGCAGAATGAGCATAAAATGATGAAAACGAAGATACACGGGTGATTCAAACTGAAATATGACCTAAAATGAACATACAACGATGAAAACAAGTAAATATGGGTAACTGAAACCGAAATATAATTTAGAATGAGCGTACAATGATGAAAACCAGTATAGATGGATGATTCTAACCGGAATATGGTATAAAATAGGCATATAATGGTTAAAACGATCATAGATGCGTAATTCTAACCGAATATGGCTTAGAATAGGTGAACCGAGTATAGATTGGTGTTTAAACAGAAATATGGTATACAATAAGCGTGCAATGATGAAAACGAGTATAAATAGGATATTCAAGGTGTTGAATGAGCAAGCAATGCCGAAAACGAGTATAGATGGGGGATTGTGACTGAAATATTGTTTAGAATGAGCGTACGATGATGAAAACGTGTATAAATGGGAGATTCTAACCGAAATATGGTTTAGAATGAGCGAAGATCGGTGAAACCGAGTATAGATGCGTAACTCTAACCGACTTAAGGTAAAAAAAAAAGTGGCGTAGATTAGTGAAAATGAGTTTATAAAATCGAGTCTAACCGAAGTAAGCTATCAAACTCTCGTAGATTGTTAAAAACGAGTACAAATGAATGATTCTAATCGAAATATGGTTCAGAGTGAGCGTGCAATGATGAAAACGAGTATAGATGGGTGTTTCTACCTGAAATGTGGTACAAAATGCCCGTAGACTTGTGAAAACGACTATAAATGAGTTTTTGTAACCGAAATATGGTTTGGAATTAGCATACAATAAAGAAAACGAGAACAGATGGGTGATTCTAACTGAAATGGAATGAACGTACAATGGTTGTATAGATGTGTTATTCAATCCGAAATATGGCATAAAACAGGCTTAGAATGGTGAAAACGAGTGCATATGGAATGATTCTAAACAAAATATGGTTTATAATGGGTGCAGATTAGAGAAACCGAGTATGGATGCAATAAGTCTAACCGAAATAAGGTACCAAATGCTCGTAGACTGGTGAAAATAAGTATAAATGAATGATTCTAACTGAAATATGGTTTAGAATCAGCGTACAATGAACTAAACGAGTATAGATGGGTGATTCTAAGTGAAATATGATAAACATGGTCGTAGACTGTTGAAAACCAGTATAGGTGGGTGATTCTAACCGAAATATGGTATATAACGATCGTAGACCGGTGAAAACGTGTATAAACGAGTTATTCTAACCGAAACACGGTGCAGAATGAGCATAAAATGATGAAAACGAAGATACACGGGTGATTCAAACTGAAATATGACCTAAAATGAACATACAATGATGAAAACAAGTAAATATGGGTAACTGAAACCGAAATATAATTTAGAATGAGCGTACAATGATGAAAACCAGTATAGATGGATGATTCTAACCGGAATATGGTATAAAATAGGCATATAATGGTTAAAACGATCATAGATGCGTAATTCTAACCGAATATGGCTTAGAATAGGTGAACCGAGTATAGATTGGTGTTTAAACAGAAATATGGTATACAATAAGCGTGCAATGATGAAAACGAGTATAAATAGGCGATTCAAGGTGTTGAATGAGCAAGCAATGCCGAAAACGAGTATAGATGGGGGATTGTGACTGAAATATTATTTAGAATGAGCGTACGATGATGAAAACGTGTATAAATGGGAGATTCTAACCGAAATATGGTTTAGAATGAGCGAAGATCGGTGAAACCGAGTATAGATGCGTAACTCTAACCGACTTAAGGTAAAAAAAAAGTGGCGTAGATTAGTGAAAATGAGTTTATAAAATCGAGTCTAACCGAAGTAAGGTATCAAACTCTCGTAGATTGTTAAAAACGAGTACAAATGAATGATTCTAATCGAAATATGGTTCAGAGTGAGCATGCAATGATGAAAACGAGTATAGATGGGTGTTTCTACCTGAAATGTGGTACAAAATGCCCGTAGACTTGTGAAAATGACTATAAATGAGTTTTTATAACCGAAATATGGATTGGAATTAGCATACAATAAAGAAAACGAGTACAGATGGGTGATTCTAACTGAAATGGAATAAACGTACAATGGTTGTATAGATGTGTTATTCAATCCGAAATATGGCATAAAACAGGCTTAGAATGGTGAAAACGAGTGCATATGGAATGATTCTAAATAAAATATGGTTTATAATGGGTGCAGATTAGAGAAACCGAGTATGGATGCAATAAGTCTAACCGAAATAAGGTACCAAATGCTCGTAGACTGGTGAAAACAAGTATAAATGAATAATTCTAACTGAAATATGGTTTAGAATCAGCGTACAATGAACTAAACGAGTATAGATGGGTGATTCTAAGTGAAATATGATAAACATGGTCGTAGACTGTTGAAAACCAGTATAGGTGGGTGATTCTAACCGAAATATGGTATATAACGATCGTAGACCGGTGAAAACGTGTATAAACGAGTTATTCTAACCGAAACACGGTGCAGAATGAGCATAAAATGATGAAAACAAAGATACACGGGTGATTCAAACTAAAATATGACCTAAAATGAACGTACAATGATGAAAACAAGTATATATGTGTAATTAAAACCGAAATATAATTTAGAATGAGCGTACAATGATGAAAACCAGTATAGATGGATGATTCTAACCGGAATATGGTATAAAATAGTCATAGAATGGTTAAAACGATCATAGATGCGTAATTCTAACCGAAATATGGCTTAGAATAGGTGAACCGAGTATAGATTGGTGTTTAAATAGAAATATGGTATACAATAAGCGTGCAATGATGAAAACGAGTATAAATAGGCGATTCAAGGTGTTGAATGAGCAAGCAATGCCGAAAATGAGTATAGATGGGGGGTTGTGACTGAAATATTGTTTAGAATGAGCGTACGATGATGAAAACGTGTATAAATGGGAGATTCTAACCGAAATATGGTTTAGAATGAGCGAAGATCGGTGAAACCGAGTATAGATGCGTAACTCTAACCGACTTAAGGTAAAAAAAAAAGTGGCGTAGATTAGTGAAAATGAGTTTATAAAATCGAGTCTAACCGAAGTAAGGTATCAAACTCTCGTAGATTGTTAAAAACGAGTACAAATGAATGATTATAATCAAAATATGGTTCAGAGTGAGCAGGCAATGATGAAAACGAGTATAGATGGGTGTTTCTACCTGAAATGTGGTACAAAACGCCCGTAGACTTGTGAAAACGACTATAAATGAGTTTTTGTAACCGAAATATGGTTTGAAATTAGCATACAATAAAGAAAACGAGTACAGATAGGTGATTCTAACTGAAATGGAATGAGCGTACAATGGTTGTATAGATGTGTTATTCAAACCGAAATATGGCATAAAACAGGCTTAGAATGGTGAAAACGAGTATATATGGAATGATTCTAATCAAAATATGGTTTATAATGGGTCCAGATTGGAGAAACCGAGTATGGATGCAATAAGTCTAACCGAAATAAGGTACCAAATGCTCGTGGACTGGTGAAAACAAGTATAAATGAATGATTCTAACTGAAATATGGTTTAGAATCGGCGTACAATGATCTAAACGAGTATAGATGGGTGATTCTAATCGAAATATGGTAAACATGGTCGTAGACTGTTGAAAACCAGTATAGGTGGGTGATTCTAACCGAAATATGGTATATAACGGTCGTAGACCGGTGAAAACGAGTATAAATGAGTTATTCTAACCGAAACACGGTGCCGAATGAGCATAAAATGATGAAAACGAAGATACACGGGTGATTCAAACTGAAATATGACCTAAAATTAACGTACAATGATGAAAACAAGTATATATGGGTAATTGAAACCGAAATATAATTTAGAATGAGTGTACAATGATGAAAACCAGTATAGATGGATGATTCTAACCGGAATATGGTATAAAATAGTCATAGAATGGTTAAAACGATCATAGATGCGTAATTCTAACCGAAATATGGCTTAGAATAGGTGAACCGAGTATAGATTGGTGTTTAAACAGAAATATGGTATACAATAAGCGTGTTGGTGTTTAAACAGAAATATGGTATACAATAAGCGTGCAATGATGAAAACGAGTATAAATAGGCGATTCAAGGTGTTGAATGAGCAAGCAATGCCGGAAACGAGTATAGATGGGGGGTTGTGACTGAAATATTATTTAGAATGAGCGTACGATGATGAAAACGTGTATAAATGGGAGATTCTAACCGAAATATGGTTTAGAATGAGCGAAGATCGGTGAAACCGAGTATAGATGCGTAACTCTAACCGACTTAAGGTAAAAATAAAGTGGCGTAGATTAGTGAAAATGAGTTTATAAAATCGAGTCTAACCGAAGTAAGGTATCAAACTCTCGTAGATTGTTAAAAACGAGTACAAATGAATGATTATAATCGAAATATGGTTCAGAGTGAGCAGGCAATGATGAAAACGAGTATAGATGGGTGTTTCTACCTGAAATGTGGTACAAAACGCCCGTAGACTTGTGAAAACGACTATAAATGAGTTTTTGTAACCGAAATATGGTTTGAAATTAGCATACAATATAGAAAACGAGTACAGATGGGTGATTCTAACTGAAATGGAATGAGCGTACAATGGTTGTATAGATGTGTTATTCAACCGAAATATGGCATAAAACAGGCTTAGAATGGTGAAAACGAGTATATATGGAATGATTCTAATCAAAATATGGTTTATAATGGTCCAGATTGGAGAAACCGAGTATGGATGCAATAAGTCTAACCGAAATAAGGTACCAAATGCTCGTGGACTGGTGAAAACAAGTATAAATGAATGATTCTAACTGAAATATGGTTTAGAATCGGCGTACAATGATCTAAACGAGTATAGATGGGTGATTCTAATCGAAATATGGTAAACATGGTCGTAGACTGTTGAAAACCAGTATAGGTGGGTGATTCTAACCGAAATATGGTATATAACGGTCATAGACCGGTGAAAACGAGTATAAATGAGTTATTCTAACCGAAACACGGTGCAGAATGAGCATAAAATGATGAAAACGAAGATACACGGGTGATTCAAACTGAAATATTACCTAAAATGAACGTACAATGATGAAAACAAGTATATTTGGGTAATTGAAACCGAAATATAATTTAGAATGAGCGTACAATGATGAAAACCAGTATAGATGGATGATTCTAACCGGAATATGGTATAAAATAGTCATAGAATGGTTAAAACGATCATAGATGCGTAATTCTAACCGAAATATGGCTTAGAATAGGTGAACCGAGTATAGATTGGTGTTTAAACAGAAATATGGTATACAATAAGCGTGCAATGATGAAAACGAGTATAAATAGGCGATTCAAGGTGTTGAATGAGCAAGCAATGCCGGAAACAAGTATAGATGGGGGGTTGTGACTGAAATATTATTTAGAATGAGCGTACGATGATGAAAACGTGTATAAATGGGAGATTCTAACCGAAATATGGTTTAGAATGAGCGAAGATCGGTGAAACCGAGTATAGATGCGTAACTCTAACCGACTTAAGGTAAAAAAAAAGTGGCATAGATTAGTGAAAATGAGTTTATAAAATCGAGTCTAACCGAAGTAAGGTATCAAACTCTCGTAGATTGTTAAAAACGAGTACAAATGAATGATAATAATCGAAATATGGTTCAGAGTGAACAGGCAATGATGAAAACGAGTATAGATGGGTGTTTCTACCTGAAATGTGGTACAAAACGCCCGTAGACTTGTGAAAACGACTATAAATGAGTTTTTGTAACCGAAATATGGTTTGAAATTGGCATACAATATAGAAAACGAGTACAGATGGGTGATTCTAACTGAAATGGAATAAGCGTACAATGGTTGTATAGATGTGTTATTCAAACCGAAATATGGCATAAAACAGGCTTAGAATGGTGAAAACGAGTATATATGGAATGATTCTAATCAAAATATGGTTTATAATGGGTCCAGATTGGAGAAACCGAGTATGGATGCAATAAGTCTAACCGAAATAAGGTACCAAATGCTCGTGGACTGGTAAAAACAAGTATAAATGAATGATTCTAACTGAAATATGGTTTAGAATCGGCGTACAATGATCTAAACGAGTATAGATGGGTGATTCTAATCGAAATATG
Source organism: Iris macrosiphon (assembly GCA_036927795.1). Taxonomy (NCBI): domain Eukaryota; kingdom Viridiplantae; phylum Streptophyta; class Magnoliopsida; order Asparagales; family Iridaceae; genus Iris; species Iris macrosiphon. Next base: position 1,001 of record JAYESA010001286.1, on the reverse strand, counting down.
GTAAACATGGTCGTAGACTGTTGAAAACCAGTATAGGTGGGTGATTCTAACCGAAATATGGTATATAACGGTCGTAGACCGGTGAAAATGAGTATAAATGAGTTATTCTAACCGAAACACGGTGCAGAATGAGCATAAAATGATGAAAACGAAGATACACGGGTGATTCAAACTAAAATATGACCTAAAATGAACGTACAATGATGAAAACAAGTATATATGTGTAATTAAAACCGAAATATAATTTAGAATGAGCGTACAATGATGAAAACCAGTATAGATGGATGATTCTAACCGGAATATGGTATAAAATAGTCATAGAATGGTTAAAACGATCATAGATGCGTAATTCTAACCGAAATATGGCTTAGAATAGGTGAACCGAGTATAGATTGGTGTTTAAACAGAAATATGGTATACAATAAGCGTGCAATGATGAAAACGAGTATAAATAGGCGATTCAAGGTGTTGAATGAGCAAGCAATGCCGAAAACGAGTATAGATGGGGGGTTGTGACTGAAATATTGTTTAGAATGAGCGTACGATGATGAAAACGTGTATAAATGGGAGATTCTAACCGAAATATGGTTTAGAATGAGCGAAGATCGGTGAAACCGAGTATAGATGCGTAACTCTAACCGACTTAAGGTAAAAAAAAAGTGGCGTAGATTAGTGAAAATGAGTTTATAAAATCGAGTCTAACCGAAGTAAGGTATCAAACTCTCGTAGATTGTTAAAAACGAGTACAAATGAATGATTATAATCGAAATATGGTTCAGAGTCAGCAGGCAATGATGAAAACGAGTATAGATGGGTGTTTCTACCTGAAATGTGGTACAAAACGCCGTAGACTTGTGAAACGACTATAAATGAGTTTTTGTAACCGAAATATGGTTTGAAATTAGTATACAATAAAGAAAACGAGTACAGATGGGTGATTCTAACTGAAATGGAATGAGCGTACAATGGTTGTATAGATGTGTTATTCAAACCGAAATATG
>JAYESA010001284.1:0-51837 GCA_036927795.1 Iris macrosiphon | reverse complement strand
GCTGCAGCAGCAACAAATTCACCAGCGACAGTAGCAGTTTGAAGCCCGTAGCAGCAGCAGCTACACTAGCTGAACTCCAGCAGTAACAGTGAGGTGAGATCAGTTGGTTAGTTATTTGTTAGTATAGATAAGTTAATAGCTAGCTAGTTAGTAGTAGTTAGATATATACTAGTGATACTATTAAGTGTTAGGTATGTATAAATATCTCTAGTAGTGTTATGTAGATGTGTGTATATATGTATATACGTATATTTGTAGTAATTAGATATCTATCTCTCTCTCTCTCTCTCTCTCTCTATATATATATATATATATATATATATATATATATATATATATATATATATATATATATATATATATATATATATATATATATATATATCTTGTGTGTCTCTAAGTGATATATGTATGCATGTATGGATATACCTATGTATTAGTTTGTAGTTAGTAGGTATATGTTGGTATTGGTAAATATATATATTTCATAGTTGGTATATATACTTTAGTATATTATATATTTTAGTAGTTAGTTGATTAGCATATAGTTAATGTTGGGTAGTGAGTTATGAGTGAGGTTTTGCATTACCTCGAGAAGCCAAGGTAAATGCCAAGGTATTGAGGATACTCAAGGTATTTGAGTTGGGGTATTAAGATGGATATTTAGTGGTGCGATATCGAGTTGGTTCAAAACCAAGGTATCCATTTAGTAATTATACTTAGGACTAGTATACATATTATTGATTAAATATGCATATATGATATTTTATATCTTTTGTTTGCGTATCCTGAGATACGGTATCTTAGTATCCTAGATTTAGCTTGTATGATCTAGTTTCATAGTTTATGAACCCAACATCATAGAGATAGACTCATACAACCTAAAAATAGGTAGTTTGACCAAGTTTGACCGATTTGACTTATAGTTGACCTAGTTTGACTATTTTGACTTAGAAATGGCTCTTTGACCTAGAAGTTGACTAGTTTAACTTATTTTTATTCTAAAATCTTGTATTGATGTTGTATTCCCTATCTTGGTCTTCGAGGCATCGTACCAGACATCAGACGAGTACATTATCTGATAGTTTCTTATTTATGATATTTTCTATGTTTATTGTATCTAGTGTAGATATCCATAATTTTTTGACACAATGGTTACACGGATTGGTATATCCGGATCTCGTCATGAGATGTTATTCCTTGGTATATGGTGTATCTTGTGCAAGCCTTATTTTATTGTTCTTCTTGTACATGTACATACACTGATTCTCGGGGAGAGTCACTATCTTCCTAGAGAATTCTGTGCCAAGCGTACCATGGTTGGATCTCCTATACCAGTCAGGGATGAAAAGTATTTTAGTGTAGATATGTGATCATACCCTTCTTGTGCATGTCTTATTTCCTGCGAGTGTTGGTAATATACTGCACGTATGACTAGCCAGACCCTTATTTCTGTGCAAGTTTCTTGTGCAAGTTTCCAAGTCGATCACATGTTAAAGCTAGTACTCACACACTTAGTCATTAATATTCTTGTTCATTGTCATATTGTTCATTTTTGTATTTATTCTAGTATTTTCTTTATTGTATATCTCTTGTATCTATTATTGTATCTTGTATTCATATATATTTACTGTTACATAGTTTATATCATTGATTAGAACTGCTGTTAGAGGTGTACTCTGCTCCTTTCCTGACTGGATTTTTTTTTCCAGATGACACCGAGGAGTGGTACCCTACACATTACGGGCCTCAGGATATTGTGGGCTTAGAGTCAAAGACCCTGGCTCAGGAGAGACTCATCCCGACTGAGATAGACGACCCAGGACTTGTAGCATCTTAGATTTCTCTTGTATTGGATTTGTCTCCAGCTTATTGTTTAGTATTTCTTCAGACTCATTGATGTTATTATTTTGATGAGTTGTATTATGACTATTCTATTCTTTATCATATTCGTGCTTTTCTCTATCTTAGATCTGTAATTTAGTATATTTGTTATTGTTGGTGGTTTATTATATTGTTAGATAGATTACCTAAACAACGTTCTACCGTCGATTCTATGACGCAGGCTGGGCGTTGTTCCCGACTTGTATCCCTACACCGGGTGTGGATCGTGACACATTTTTAGTGGTGGTCCATGCAGGGCTTCGAGGTCGCAATTAGTGAGATTCATAGGGGTATTCTGAATTGAGTGTTATTACGAGCCTGTTTTAGGATATAGGATATAGGCTATAGGCTGAGAATACACAATCACATCTAAGAAAAACTCTTTTGATTCATTCAACTGTCTTCCTTGATATTGATATTTAATCTTTAAACTGTCCTTTCTTTGAGTGTCTTACATCATGTGCCATATTGATTCTTTCTTTTACTTTATCTCAGGATACCGCCTAAGACTAGATCGCTGCAGGGGAGAGCAGCTTCTGAGAGGTCTGCGATTTCCCGAAGGCCTGCACCAGTCACCTCTCTGGTAATTGGAGTGTCAGCTGCTTTCAAAGATCTACCTCCTACTCAGAGGACTTGCCAGCTGTATCTGAGAGACTTTCACCTCCACCTCCCGTGCCAGCAGATGCGACATAGATGTTTATACTGTTTTATGAGATATTGGAGGCACATAGGGCTCAGTCTAAGGCACATCAGAGACAGACCGACGTCTTGCGGCAGGGCATCGAGAGTGCTCATCAGCTTGCTCGTGCCACAGTAGAGAGAGGAGTTTCGGTCCAGCAACAGGTTGCTCCTCAGGTTGCTCAGCTTCGGCTAGGCAATAATCAAGACTTCAAGAAGCTGGAGCCTAGGGTCTTCAAGGGAACGGAGGGCATCGTCTATGCTAATGATTGGCTCAAGAAAAATGAGCGTCTTATGAGGGTGTCCCATCTTTCTGAGGATCTAAAGGTTGAGGCGGTGGGACTTCAACTGTTCGACGTTGCCCGCACTTGGTTCAGGAATGAGCCAATTCTTGTTGACGCAGGACAGCCTTGGGAGGTGTTCAAGGACCTTTTCAAGAAGAAGTTCTTTGCTCGGACAGACATATTGGACTTGGGGAGGCAGTTTGAGCGCCTCATTCAGGAGAGCATGTATGTGGAGGAATACGCTGCAGAGTTTGGCATGCTGAGCCGATTTGTGGGTATTTGGTGAGAGAGCCGGAGGTTCGAGCTATTCATTTTTACGAAGGTCTAAACTGGAAAGTGAAGATCCTTATTCCGTCTTTTTATGAGACATACTCGGAGATACTTGCGAAGGCACGCAAGGTTGAGTGGGAGTTGGGTTTGAAACCCAAGAGAGATCGTAATTCTTTTCTGGGAGCGAACAACAGTACAATATCTGCCAAACATTCTCATTTCTAGTCCAGGCCTTTCCAGCAGCCGCAGCAATACCAGACTCCAGCTAGGGCACTATTTTACTAGGCACCACAACAGCAGAAGCAGTCACAACAAGCTTTCTGCCACTTCTACAAGAAGCTCGACCACATCTGAAAAGTTTGGAGGAAGAGATTGGGAGTTTGTTTATATTATGGTGCCGAGGGGCATCAGATGAGAGAGTGTCCTTGTCGTACAATTCAGGGAGCAGCTCCAGCTCCGAGGACACATGCGAGACCACCTGCAGTACAGCCAAGGAGACCGCCTCTGACCCAACACCAGTGTTATGTCCAGCATCAGTATCAGCATCAGGGAGGTGCACGTCAGGGACGAGCGTTCGCTATGACAGTCGAGGAGGACGAGCCTACCGGAATTGTCATCGTAGGTTCTATTCTTCTTGAATCTATTCCAGTTTTAGCTTTGTTTGATAGTGGTGCTTCCCATAGTTTTATATCTGTTTCTTTTGCTCTGAAGTATGGTTTGGTAGCTGAGTCTTTGTTTAGGACTTGCAAGATCATGACCGGGAGAGGCATTATCCTGGTTAATGATATTTGCAAGGATCGAAGAGTTACTCTGGGAGGTCAGGAGTTGAGTGCGTGTCTACTTATAATGCCACTTCCGAGCTACGATATTGTACTCGGGATGGATTGGTTAAGTAGGCACCGTGCTAATATAGATTATAGAGGAGGTAGAATTTTGTTTGGTCTGCCAGGAGAGCCAGAGTTCAATTTTGTGGTGTAGGCACCGTGCTAATATAGATTATATTGTTAGATAGATTACCCAAACAATATTCTACTGCCGATTCTGCGGCGTAGGTTGGGCGTTGTTTCCAACTTGTATCCCTACACAGGGTACGGATCATAAAATATATTTAGTGGTGGCCCATGCAGGTCTTCGAGGTCATAATTAGTGTGATTCATAGTGGTGCTCTAAATTGAGTGCTATTACGAGCCTGTTTCAGGATATAGGATATAGACTATAGGCTGAGAATACTCAATCACATCTAGGAAAAACTCTTTTGATTCATTCAACTATCTTCCTTGATATTGATATTTGATCTTTAAACTGTCCTTTCTTTGAGTATCTTACATCATGTACCATATTGATTCTTTCTTTCGCTTTGTCTCAGGATGCCGCCTAAGACTAGATCGCAGCAGAAAAGAGCAACTTCTGAGAGGTCTGCAATTTTCTGAGGGCCTGCACCAGTCACCTCTTTGGTAATTGGAGTGTCAGCTGCTTTCGGAGGTCCACCTCCTACTCAGAGGACTATGCCAGCTGTATCTGAGAGACTTCCACCTCCACCTCCCATGCCAGCAGATGCCACACAGATGTTTACACTATTTCGTGAGATATTGGAGGCACAGAGGGCTCAGTCTGAGGCACATCAGAGACAGACCGACGTCTTGCGGTAGGGCATCGAGAGTGCTCATCAGCTTGCTCATGCTGCAGTAGAGAGAGGAGTTCCGATCCAGCAGCAGGTTACTCCTCAGGTTGCTCAGCTTCGGCCAAGCAACATTCAGGACTTTAAGAAGCTGAAGCCTAGGGTCTTCAAGGGGACGGAGGGCATCGTCTATGCTGATGATTGGCTCGAGAACAATGAGCGTCTTATGAGAGTGTCCCATCTTTCTGAGTATCTGAAGGTTGAGGCGGTGGGACTTCAACTATTTGACGTCGCCCGCACTTGGTTCAGGAATAAGCCGATTCTTGTTGACGCAGGACAGTCTTGAGAGGTGTTCAAGGACCTCTTCAAGAAGAAGTTCTTCGCTCAGGCAGACAAGTTGGACTTGGGGAGGCAGTTTGAGAGCCTCATTCAGGGGAGCATGTCTGTGGAGGAATACGCTGCAGAGTTCAGCAGGCTGAGCCAATTTGCAAATATTTGGTGAGAGAGCCGGAGGTTCGAGCTATTCATTTTTGTGAGGGTCTAAACTGGTTAGTGAAGATCCTTATTCCGTCTTTTTATGAGACATACTCAAAGATACTTATGGAGGCATGCAAGGTTGAGTGGGAGTTGGGTTTGAAGCCCAAGAGAGATCGTAATTCTTTTCTGGGGGCAAACAATAGTACAATATCTACCAAACATCCTCATTTCTAGTCTAGGCTTTTCCAGCAGCCGCAGCAGCACCAGACTCCAGCTAGGGCATCATTTTATCTGGTACCACAGCAACAGAGAGAGTCACAACAAGCTTTCTGCCACTTCTGTAAGAAGCTCGACCACATCTGGGAAGTTTGTAGGAAGAGGTTGGGAGTTTGTTTGTATTGTGGTGACGAGGGGCATCAGATGAGAGAGTGTCATCATTGTGCAGTTCAGGGAGCAGCTCCAGCTCCGAGGACACAGGCGAGACCACCTGCAGTATAGCCGAGGGGACCGCTTCCGACCCAGTAGCAGCGTTATGTCCAGCATCAACATCAGGGAGGTGCACGTCAGGGATGAGCATTAACTATGACAGTAGAAGAGGATGAGCCCACTGGAGATGTCATCACAGGTTTTGTTCTTCTTGATTCTATTCTAGATTTAGCTTTGTTTGATAGTGGTGCTTCCCATAGTTTTGTATCTGTTTCTTTTGCTCTGAAGCATGGTTTGGTAGCTGAGTCTTTGCTTAGGACTTACAAGATTATGACCGGGAGAGGCATTATCCTAATTAATGATATTTGCAAGGATCGAAGATTTACTCTGGGAGGCCGGGTGTCACGCCCCAGTCCGAAAATATGTAGGACTAGGATACGTAACCATGCCAGCCACCCGTATATATGGCAACTCCAATATATGGAAACCATATATACATGCGTACGCTATATAATGAACAATAATTCATAAGTGGCAAAACTAATCACAAGTCACAGGGTAATATCTAAATCTCATCCACAGAAATCAAGTATACATGAATAACCAATAACCAGGTGACTAGATCTCAATACAGAGTATCTAAAGAATGACAATCGGATGGAAACAAATCCACTGCCGAAATAGAATATAAAATAAACAAGATAAACCCTATATAAATACAACATATAACCATCACGAGGCTCAAAGATCTCCTCGGAATATAAGTAGCCTGTCCGGATCTGCGCTCCCACGAATACTCAGGAACATCTACGCCTGGAAATGGACCAGGTCCTCAGAGGGACATAACAAGATACATAGAAGCATGCCATAATATAAATACTGAATAAATAAATAGGGTGTGCTAACCGTCTAAGTGAATGCAATTTGAAGACCTTATAGTACGCATGGGGATGTGTAGGCCTGACATATGCTGACGTAATTCACCAATCGTCGGGACTGGCTAGTATATGTGTCATATGCCCCCTGACTCAAGGGCACTCTGCAATCGACCATCTCCGAGGAGCATGGTACGAAGGATAAAAGACTCAAGGAGGGGGGTGTCCCATACGCCTACTAGATGTCTTTCCCGCCCAGTGGAGATATACAAGTCGTAAAAACGACGTGGACATCTCGTATTATGATGCCAGTCTCTATAGAAATAAACAACTGAGCTAAATACCGTTACACGTGTTGCTCACACCGATGGCCAATCGAATATGAGGCACGCGTCCCTACATGAACTTACTCTGTGATGTGTACTGATACGTGTCAAGGCCTGGAAAGTCATACTAATAACTCCATAATTTTAGGTGGGTCTACTAGACACTAGGTCAGATCCAAATCCTAACGTCAACGCCTTCGTTGACTGCACCCGAGTTTTCTCGGACGTGCACATTTATATAATAAATAAACATGTAACTATCAATAACTGAATTTAAACAGTACAATAAGGCAAGGTATACTTGCCTGGCAGGAGAGCTGCAAAATATAACGTCCAGATGTCAAATGCCAAAAGCCAGAACTATGGCCTCAGAATGAACGTCTCCGGATACTGAAATAAACATCACTAACAGTCTCAGAAAATATCAAATAGCTAGAAACGCCTGTCCTTAAGTCCAATTTGGACACAGGGGCAAAAATGACAGTTTCTGGTCAAAGCAGGGTCCACATGTCGGCCGCTTTGCACCGAAAAATATGTCAGGGTCAAAGGTCTCCAAATTCACCAAATTTAGTGTTAACAAGTCCAGAACGATGATACGAATCCAACGGAACTTTCAAAATTGGATTCCGATGAGCCGGTCTCAAAATTGCCCGTCAAGTGGAGCCTGTGGGGCCCACGATATAGGATTTTGTCAACGTTCTCAGAATCGAACAAAACTTGGATCACAGGACCAGCGTATTGCTACGAGTTCGATAGTACAAGTTTCGTTTCGATCCGACGTGTGTACACAAAGTTACAGCGTGTTCCAGAACAGGTGGATACGGGACGTTGTCGGTGGATACGCGTTGATTTCGGTGTGCACGCACATCCAAATTAACTTCTGCGAAATCCTGCACGTCCGTATCAACGTCGCACACGTTTCGGTAAAGACCGCGTGCGACCAAGTCGTCCCGTTTGGCGGGGCGTACTCAGTTCCGGGGTGAAATAGGGTGTTGTTTTTCCTGTTTTTGGATCGCGTGTCGCGATTGCCACAGGACGCGATGCACCGAGCGGGTTGCACGGGCATCGAGAGGGTTAGGTAGCCTACGTGTCATAACTGACAGAATTAAAAACAAAACTACGAGGAGATAGAACGGGTTACCTGAACAGGGCTCCGCAGAATAAATTTCCCGTGTCCGCGAGCCGTCTTGACACAACACGACACCGTGTCCGGGATGTGTCCAGGTTCTGAGTCCAGTGGAGACTTGCCGGGGCTTCGCCGGAGGCACCTAGGCGGAGCTCGTCGGTCAGCGGGGCGTCCGGACAGGGCACGGCGCTGCGGCTAGGGCTCCGGGGTCGTCGGCTTATCGACGGAGGAGCTGGGTTGGAACACTAACTGAGACGAGGGGAGATGGGGGCTCGGGGTGGCTGCTGGGGGGTTGGAGGCGGGGTCGAGTGGCGGAGGGTGGCGTCGGGGATGGTGGAAGTCGAGGGTGGCGGTGGTGGCGAGTGGCGGAGGCGTCGGGGAAGGAGAGGAGGGGAGATGGGCTCGGGGTGGCTGCTGTCGAGGCCGGCGGGGGGGGGGGGGGACAGTTGCGGGGGCGGAGGAGGAGGTTGGGAAGGGGCGGGCGGAGGTCGGGGGTCCAGTCGAGAGGGAAAGAGGGGAGGAGATGCTGGTGATGATGATGGTGGTGGTGGCGGGCTGTGATGGGGGTGGCGGTGGAGATGGGGGCCGGAGGAGAAGGGGGCTCGGGGAGAAGGAGGCTGAGGAGAGAGGAGGTCGGGGCCAGCGGGGGGGGGGGGGGAGGCTCGCCTCGGGGGGGGGGGGAAGGCTCGTCGCGGGGGGAGGGAGGCGTCGCTCGGGGGGGGGGGGGTCTACTGCGACTGGGTTAGGGTTAGGGTTAGGGATAGGGATTGGGTTTTTATTATTTTCTTTTATAGAAAATAATTTAAGGGTAAAATAATAATTTCATAATTAGGATATTTTCTTTATGCAAATACATCGAATCTGGACCCTTTTTGGAATGAACGGTGCATGTTCACCGGCCAATGAGGGGGTGACACCTCGCACTATAATTTGCAGAAAAGTTCCTGTAATTTCATAAATTGCACAGAGGTCCTATTTTGGGAAATTGTGCAATTACAAAATTGTCTGGGAAAAACACCCGATTCCTGAAATTGCTAAAATACACAGAACTGAGAGAAATTGCTGTGTGAGGGTCCTGAGGGGGTGGGGGTGAGTCTGGGCAGGGACTGGGCCTGGTTTTCGGGTGATACGGGCCATCGTATTTAATTAATTAAATAAATACTGCGCACGGTGTTCTCTAATTATTTAGAGGCAGGTAGGGCCATAATTTTAATGCGATACCAATATACTAAATATAGTATACTCAATGCAGAATAATAACATATTTTTGTTTGGGCAAAACAGGTGCATGTTGGGCCTCAAATCTCTATGGGAACAGAGGTGGGTACAGATTTGGGAATTAAATACGTACGTTTGTAATGATATTTGTACGTCTAAAACGAGGCACAAAACAGAGTATCTGGGAGTTGCACAAGGTTCAAAAAAAATAGGCTAGCATGTCTAGGAGAGGTATGTAAACTTGTTCGGGGATAACAGTGAAGGTAAAGCCCCAAATAATTCGGTGATGGACAGGTGCACAAATCAATAGGATATGTAAGCAAAATAAATTAAAATATTGCAACAAATCCTAAATTGCTAAAAATAATCCTAAAATGCGAAAATCTGGTCGAGGGAGTTTACAATCTACCCAACTTATAAGAATTTCATTCTCGAAATTAAAACTAACCCACGGTAGAAGTCAAGGATGGCATAAGATATATTTTAACAAAGTAATTTATATCTTGGTTTACGAATAGGTTCGAAAACGTTTACGCATATCTTTCACATGCTTCCAAGTAGATTCTCCTGGCGCGCCATGCTTCTATGCCACGTAGACCAAAGGAATAGACTGATTCCTCAATACCTTTTTCTCGATGGTCAAGGATTCCCACGGGTTGCTCTTGATACGACAAGCTTGGCCTAATGGTGATCTCCGAATGGTTGAAAATATGACTGCTGTCTGTCACATATCGCCTGAGTTACGACACGTGGAATACATCAAGTACTCCCTCAAGTGAAGGTGGTAGCGCAAGTTGATATGCTACTACTTCCACTCTTTCTAGCACGTCAATGGTCCAACATACCTTGGACTCAACTTGCTGTGTCCTCTGAATCGAATGGTGCCTCTAGTAGGTGATATCGTCAAGAAGACATGATCGTCCTCTCTGAATTCCAAGGGACGATAATGACGGTCTGCCCACTGCTTCTGTCTGTCTTGCACTGCTCGCAAGTGTCCTTGTATTTACTTAACTGTCTCTACGGTGTTGACCATCAACTCTGGTCACGCGTATCATTGTCTGGTACAATGCTGACTGGTATGCCGTACAATCTTACGATTTGCCTCATATATAAATTAGCTAAAGCTTCTGCAGACTGGCCAACTCTATAGGTAAGAAAAGTGCTGACTTGGTGAGTCGGTCCATAGAAATTCTTGATCCTTACAAGTCAACCTAGTCATAGGTGCTGCTATCCATTCAGGAGTCAATCAATTGTTTATTCAGGTGAAATCCATTTAGACCCCTGACAGTAAAATAATACATTCTTCATCGTAATACTCGAGTTCTGAACTTGACCCAAGTTACGAGACAAAAATAAAAATTTTGCTGTCATAGTGATGCACGTATCAGGAATGTAATAAAACGTAGGTAGGTAGCGAAGGTTATTCTAAAGATAGCACAGTTATATACTGAAATCTAATCTAATAATAGGGTTTGGTAATTACCCAAGAAACAAACAGAAATGGCTACAGAAATAATACACTTCTCGTAGTTATACTAAGCACGAGGTTTCGTCTTTCCGAAATAAGGGAAAATGAGAAACAATAATCAAGAGTTCAAGGGGGAGGTAATATATTAGAAGTGCGGGGATCAAGGCGTTTAAAGAATTTAATGGGAATTGTCAAGGCAGTTGTGGATTGAAATCCTATTTTGGTAATTTCTATTCACATGCTCGTATCAGTACAGTTATGTAGCTGATATGATACGCTCAGACATATCTAGTGGGCAAGTACATCCGTCTACTAATTATTATATATCTCAATCCACGTAAAGTAGTTATGCGAAGGGCGAACCAAGTGCACTCTGGTTGATCAGACCGTAATACACTGATTCTGAAATGTATTAGTGTAGTACTCCAATAATACATATATCATGAACAAGCTTGATAAAGAATAAGCTTGCAAAACTACGCTATAATAGCGGCATAAGTCAAGGTAGTATAGTAATTATAAGTAAGCTAGATTATGATGTGAGAAATTTCAAAATAATTCAAATTCACAAAAAGACAAGACTCTACAATCTCCACAGTTATTATTCTAAATCCTTGTCTAAGTCGCTAGTTGACCCAAAAGAGGTATGGCCTTCTAAGTTCTACAATCTTAATAAACACTATAGGTTGTCTGCCTAAAACAGAGATTTCAAGAAAGTCCGCGTAAAGTAGGGGTTCGAGGTTGTCTGCGTAAAGCAGAGACAGAATAATTTGGCGTAAGGTAGAAATCTGAAACTGTCTGCGTAAAACAGAATTTTAAGTTGTCTAGCGTAAGGCAGGGATCCAAAGTAGTTTGGCGTAACGCTTGGCTTCAGAGCTATCCGCAAAAAACAGAGAAGCGTAAGGTAGAGCTTCAGGGCTGTCCGCGTAAAAAGTCTGTGCGTAAAAGTCTGCGGGTAAAGTATTTGCGCGTAGAATATTTACTGCGTAAAGTCTGAAATTCGTTGCAGCGTAAAGTTGTACGAGAAATTCATGAGTTTGTCAGTCAAGTTAGTGAATCCTGACATCTGACAAAAGTACTTGCACAACGATCGAGTGGACGGTTATGATAATGATTTCACGGAGATCCAGGTAGTCTTTTAGTGACTTTATGGATACAAGTCATTTTTACGCTCGAGGTGAGACAAACCAGATGTCCCGTCAAAAGCTATTTCTTTTTGCACATGGCTCGAGGCGTATCTCTGCATTTAATGCACAAGATTTGGTCAACTGGAGAAAGCTAAGGCTGTAACAATTATGCTCACATCCTATCCTTATATTTTTACGCCTAATCAGGTTACTCTACGCTGGTTATCTAATATTCATGAATCATCAAGTTTACGCAGGGCAGTTACCTACGTGGCTGGCATGACGTGTCTTACGCAGGATAAGAAAGACTAATGGAACGTGGGTAGCAGTTGTCATAACTGCGACGTAAAGGGGACAGTCTTCTACAAATTTTTGGTTTTTACGCCAACAGGAAAGTCATTTGGCTTTTACGCCAACTAGGCAGTTGTTTGGCTTTTACGCCAACAACGGTCAAATGGATTTTACGCCAACAAGGATAAAGGGTCTCTGGCGTAAAAGGGTAAAGGGTCTCTGGCGTAAAACGCTGGTTATCCAACATAGGATGAGGTTTCAGTCCTAGTAATTAATCTTGGATTTTTATGGGTTCCTCAAGACTAGGGTCAACACTATGGTCAATTCTCTAACTAATCCTAGTAGTATTTATACTACACTCAAGTCATACATAAATACGTCAAGGGATAAGGGTAAGTTAATCTATAGGTAGTGATGCTAGGGTTCATTAGGTAATATGGAAGGCTAGGGTTCATTAAATAGTCTGAACTTAATGATGTGTCAATGCCCTAGTGGTATTCTTATTAGGAATACTACCCTAATTATCATCCTATCAACATGGATTTCTATATTCTAGCAGGGGCGATACTCGAGAAATTATCAGGGAAGCACATGAATCAAGCAAGATGCAATTATATAGGTAGGATAGACTGGAAGAAAGATAAGTCATAGTAAATTATAGATGAGATCCTATACTCTAATCCTAGGTGCAGGCTTGCTCGGTACAGTAACGTAACCGAGACAATATGCTCTGACCTGTATGGGCCACCACTAAAAACATGTCACGCTCTAGTCCCAAAATACGTAGGACTATGATACGTAACCATACCAGCCGCCCGTATATATGGCAACTCCAATATATGAAAACCATATATACGTGCATACGCTGTATAATGAACAATAATTCATAAGTGGTAAAACTAATCACAAGTCACAGGGTAATATCTAAATCTTATCCACAGAAATCAAGTATACATGAATAACCAATAACCAGGTGACTAGATCTCAATACAGAGTATCTAAAGAATGACAGTCGGATGGAAATAAATCCACTGCCGAAATAGAATATAAAATGAACAAGATAAACCCTATATAAATACAACATATAACCATCACGAGGCTCAAAGATCTCCTCGGAATATAAGTAGCCTGTCCGGATCTGCGCTCCCACGAATACTCAGGAACATCTACGCCTGGAAAGGGACCAGGTCCTCAGAGGGACATAACAAGATACATAGAAGCATGCCATAATGTAAATACTGAATAAATAAATGGGATATGCTAACCGTCTAAGTGAATGCAATTTGAAGACCTTATAGTATGCATGGGGATGTGTAGGCCTAACATATGCTGACGTAATTCACCAATCGTCGGGACTGGCTAGTATATGTGTCATATGCCCCCTGACTCAAGGGCACTCTGCAATCGACCATCTCCGAGGAGCATGGTACGAAGGATAAAAGACTCAAGGAGGGGGGTGTCCCATACGCCTACTAGATGTCTTCCCCGCCCAGTGGAGATATACAAGTCATGAAAATGACGTGGACATCTCGTATTATGATGCCAGTCTCTATAGAAATAAACAACTGAGCTAAATACCGTTACACGTGTTGCTCACACCGATGGCCAGTCGAATATGAGGCATGCGTCCCTATATGAACTCACTCTGTGACGTGTACTGATACGTGTCAAGGCCTGGGAAGTCATACCAATAACTCCACAATTTTAGGTGGGTCTACTAGACACTAGGTCAGATCCAAATCCTAACGTCAACGCCTTCGTTGACTGCACCCGAGTTTTCTCGGACGTGCACATTTATATAATAAATGAACATGTAACTATCAATAACTGAATTTAAACAGTACAACAAGGCAAGGTATACTTGCCTGGCAGGAGAGCTGCAAAATATAACGTCCAGATGTCAAATGCCAAAAGCCAGAACTATGGCCTCAGAATGAACGTCTCCGGATACTGAAATAAACATCACTAACAGTCTCAGAAAATATCAAATAGCTAGAAACGCCTATCCTTAAGTCCAATTTGGACACAGGGGCAAAAATAACAGTTTCTGGTCAAAGCGAGGTCCACATGTGGGCCGCTTTGGGCCGCTTTGCATCGAAAAATGTGTCAGGGTCAAAGGTCTCCAAATTCACCAAATTTAGTGTCAACAAGTCCAGAACGATGATACGAACCCAACGGAACTTCCAGAATTGGATTCCGATGAGCCGGTCTCAAAATTGCCCGTCAAGTGGAGCTTGTGGGGCCCACGATACGAGATTTTGTCAACGTTCTCAGAATCAAACAAAACTTGGATCACAGGACCAGCGTATTGCTACGAGTTCGATGGCGTAAGTTTCGTTTCGATCCGACATGTGTACACAAAGTTACAGCGTGTTCCAGAATATGTGGATATGGGACGTTGTCGGCGGATACGCGTTGATTCCGGTGTGCACGCACATCCAAATCAACTTCTGCGAAATTCCGCACGTCCGTATCAACGGCGTGCATGTTTCAGTGAATACCGCATACGACCAAGTCGTCCCATTTGGCGGGGCGTACTCAGTTCCGGGGTGAAACAAGGTATTGTTTTTCCTGTTTTTGGATCGCGTATCGCGATCGCCATAGGACGCGATGCACCGAGCGGGTTGCACGGGCATCGAGAGGGTTACGTAGCCTACGTGTCATAACTGAAGGAATTAAAAACAAAACTACAAGAAGATAGAACGGGTTACCTGAACAGGGCTCCGTAGAATAAATTTCCCGTGTCCGCGAGTCCTCTTGACACAACACGACACCGTGTCCGGGCTGTGTCCAGGTTCTGAGTCCAGTGGAGACTTGCCGGGGCTTCGTCGGAGGCGCCCAGGCAGAGCTCGTCGGTCAGCGGGGCATCCGGGCAGGGCACGGCGCTGCGGCTAGGGCTCCTGGGTCGTCGGCTTGTCGACGGAGGAGCTGGGTTGGAACACTGACTGAGACGAGGGGAGATGGGGGCTCGGGGTGGCTACTGGGGGGTTGGAGGCGGGGTCGAGTGGTGGAGGGTGGCGTCGGGGATGGTGGAAGTCGAGGGTGGCGGTGGTGGCGAGTGGCGGGGGCGTCGGGGAAGGAGAGGAGAGGAGATGGGCTCGGGGTGGCTGCTGTCGAGGCCGGTGGGGAGGGGGGACAGCTGCGGGGGCGGAGGAGGAGGTTGGGAAGGGGTGGGCGGAGGTCGGGGGTCCAGTCGAGAGGGGAAGAGGGGAGGAGATGCTGGTGATGATGATGGTGGTGGTGGCGGGCTGTGATGGGGGTGGAGGTAGAGATGGGGGCCGGAGGAGAAGGGGGCTCGGGGAGAAGGAGGCTGAGGAGAGAGGAGGTCGGGGCCAGCGGGGGGGGGGGGGGGAGGCTCGCCTCGGGGGGGGGGGGGGGGGAGTCAGCTGCGACTGGGTTAGGGTTAGGGTTAGGGTTAGGGATTGGGTTTTTATTATTTTCTTTTATAGAAAATAATTTAAGGGTAAAATAGTAATTTCATAATTAGGATATTTTCTTTATGCAAATACATCGAATCTGGACCCCTTTTGGAATGAACGGTGCATGTTCACCGGCCAATGAGGGGGTGACACCTCGTACTGTAATTTGCAGAAAAGTTCCTGTAATTTTATAAATTGTACAGAGGTCCTATTTTGGGAAATTGCACAATTACAAAATTGTCTGGGAAAAACACCCGATTCCTAAAATTGTTAAAATGCACAGAACTGAGAGAAATTGCTGTGTGAGGGTCCTGAGGGGGTGGGGGTGAGTCTGGGCAGGGACTGGGCCTGGTTTTGGGGTGATACGGGCCATCGTATTTAATTAATTAAATAAATACTGTGCACGGTGTTCTCTAATTATTTAGAGGCAGGTAGGGCCATAATTTTAATGCGGTGCCAATATACTAAATATAGTATACTCAATGCAGAATAATAACGTATTTTTGTTTGGGCAAAACAGGTGCATGTTGGGCCTCAAATCTCTATGGGAACAGAGGTGGGTACTGATCTGGGAATTAAATACGTACGTTTGTAATGATATTTGTGCGTCTAAAACGAGGCACAAAACAGAGTATCTGGGAGTTGCACAAGGTTCAAAAAAATAGGCTAGCATGTCTAGGAGAGGTATGTGAACTTGTTCGGGGATAACAGTCAAGGTAAAGCTCCAAATAATTCGGTGATGGACAGGTGCACAAATCAATAGGATATGTAAGCAAAATAAATTAAAATATTGCAACAAATCCTAAATTGCTAAAAATAATCCTAAAATGCAAAGACAGTCCTAGAAAAAGACACTTTCGAGCTACGATATTGTACTCGAGATGGATTGGTTAAGTATGTATCGTGCTAATATTGATTCTAGAGGAGGTAGAGTTTTGTTTGGTCCGCCAGGAGAGCCAGAGTTCGAGTTTGTTAGAGGAGCGATAGAGCAGGAAGAAGGCATTATTTGTGGAGCTATGGTGGAGGACAAGGAGTTACCACATCCGTTGATAGCATAGTTCTTGGATGTGTTTCCTGAGAAATTGCCAGGATTGCTGCCAGATCGAGATGTTGAATTCTCTATAGACTTGGTATCAGGTGCATAACCAATTTTGCAGCATGTCTATAGATTAAACAACAGTGAGCTGGTCGAGCTGAAGAAGCAGGTAGACGAATTACATGATAAGGGGTTTATCAGATCAAGTTTTTTACCATGGGAAGCCTCGGTATTGTTTGTACAGAAGAAGGATGTACCAGTGCGTATGTTCATTGATTACATGGTATTGAATAATCTCACTATCAAGAATAAGTACCCTTTGCCATGGATTAATGACTTGTTCGATCAGTTGAGTGGTGTCAAGGTATTTTCTAAGATAGACTTGAGATCAGGCTACCACCAGGTGAAAGTGAAGCCAGAGGACATACCGAAGACTGCTTTTAGAACTCGGTATGGTCAGTATGAGTTTATGGTAATGCCGTTTGGGTTGACTAATGCCCCAGCGGTATTTATGAACTTAATGAACAAAGTATTCCATCAGTACCTTAAAAAGTTTATGGTGGTGTTCATCGACGACATACTCATTTATTCGAAGACACCGGAGGAGCACGAAGAGCATTTACGGTTTGTGTAGGATGTGCTGAAGCTATCAAAGTGTGAGTTCTTCTTGGACAAGGTAGAGTTCTTAGGACATGTTGTGACTGGTGATGATATTTTAGTGGATCCGAAAAAGATCACAGCAGTGGAGTCTTGGAAGACCCCGAGTTCAGTAGCAGAGATCAGGAGTTTCTTGGGATTGGCAGGCTACTACAGGAAATTTTGCAAGATTTTTTGAGGATTATCGAGCCAATGACCAGACTCACCAGAAAGGATGTAGAGTTTGTTTGGACGGAGGATTGCTAGGTTGCTTTTGAGGAATTAAAGAAGATGTTGACGTTTGCTCCTATTTTGACATTGCCATCAGGGTCTGGAGGTTTTACTATTTATAGTAATGCATCAGAAAAATGTTTGGGTTGTGTTCTTCAGCAGAATGGGAAAGTGATTTCCTATGCATCCAGGCAATTGCGTCCTCATGAGAAGAACTATCCTACCCATGATTTGGAGTTGGCAGTAGTCATCTTTGCCCTGAAGTTGTGGAAATATTATTTGTACGGAGAGTGTGTGGAGATCTTCACAGACCACAAGAGCTTGAAGTACTTTTTCACACAGAAGGAGTTGAACACGAGACAGCGTCGGTGGTTGGAACTGATGAAGGATTTTGACATAACTTTGCAGTATCATCCTGGGAAAGCCAATATAGTTGCCGATGCCTTGAGCAGGTATTTGGTAGCTATATTTTTGACGCATAATCGTTATTTGTTGGAGGACTTGGAGAGCTTGGGCATTAAGGTGATAGTTCTTGGTTTGGCTATATAGATGTAGGGATTGCAGATACACTCAGGTTTAATGTACAAGATCAAGGCAGCAAAGTATGATGATGTATCTCTAAGGAGCATCAGAGCTCTGGTGAGAGCAGGATTGGAGGATAATTTTACCATTGCTGATGATGGTTTTTTGTGGCATAGAGTTAGATTGTGTGTGCCTAGTGGGGAGCTGCGTGGTGAGATATTGCAGGAAGCATATTGCTCTCAGTATTTTATACATTCAGGTGCCAACAAGATGTATCGAGATATACGAGAGAGTGTGTGGTGGTATGGCATGAAGAGGAAAGTGGCACAGTTTATATCCAGATGCTTAGTGTGCCAGCAGGTGAAAGCCGAGAGGCAGAGGCCAGGAGGTTTACTTCAGCCATTACCCATTCTAGAGTGAAAGTGGGAGCACATTACTATGGATTCTGTGTTCGGACTTCCACGATCTCTAGGAGGGAAAGACGCAATTTGGGTCATCGTTGACAGGTTGACCAAATTGGCCCACTTTTTGCCTTTCAAGGTAGGTTTGTCTACGGAGAAGCTGACAGAGATGTATGTGAGGCAGATCGTCAGGATACATGGAGTTTCCATCAGCATAGTCTCGGATTAGGATAGTCGTTTTACTTCTTATTTCTGGAGGAGTTTGCAGGCGAGTTTGGGCACTCAGCTTAAGTTCAGTACTACATATCATCTCCAAAGAGATGGACAGTCAGAGAGGACTATTCAGACTCTCGAGGATATACTATACACTTGTGTACTAGATTTTGGGGGTTCTTGGGAGGACCATCTCTATTTAGTAGAGTTTGCTTACAACAACAGCTACCAGGCTAGTATAGAGATGTCACCATTTAAGGCTCTGTACGGTCGGAGATGTCGTACTGCCTTATCATGGGATAATATTGAAGAGAGAGTTTTGCTTGGGCCATAGGTGGTTGTGGATGCAGCGAAGAAGGTTATGCTGATCAGAGACAGACTTTGAGTGACACAGGATAGACAACGACATTAGACCGATAGCCACCGGAGACCTTTGGAGTTTGAGGTATAGTTTTAAATTTCTGTTTTGTGCTTGTTATTGGTTGTTTGTTATAGATTAAGTTCTTAAGGTTATGTTTTGTTCTAGGTGGGTGGTTTGGTATTTCTGAGAATTTCTTTAACACGAGGCACGATTCGCTTCTGTGGAGACGGGAAGCTTAGTCTGCGATTCATCGGACCTTTCACTATTCTAGAGAGGGTCGGTGCAGTTGCTTGTAGACTAGATTTGCCACCTGTATTGGAGGGAGTGCACAATGTGTTTCACGTGTCACAGTTGAGACGGTACGTGGTAGATCCTAGTCACGTGTTGGATCACTCAGAGATAGAGTTGGGCCCTATCTTAGCTATCCAGAGCAGCTAGTTGAGATTCTGGATGGAGAGAGAAGGTGCTGGAGAACCAGACTATTCCTTTGGTATACGTCGCATGGAGGCATCACTCTCCGGGGGAGCCTACTTGGGAGAGAGAAGATAAAATGCGAGAGCATTATCCATATTTGTTTGTGCCTTGAGGTATGTTCTTCCTAGTTCTGTTATGTTCTTTTGTTCTGTTCTATTTATTTTCTGGGGGTAGTTTCGTCTTTGAATTTCGAGGATAAAATTATTTTAAGGAGGGTAGACTTGTCACTACCACATTTTCTAGGAGAGGATAATTTGGTCATTTTATAATTAATTAACTATTGTGCATATGAATAATTATTTATTATATTATTTAATTATTATTAGATGTTAGTATATTATTTTGGACTTGTGTTAGTGGACCTAACTATTTTAGTTTAGACTCATGGACCAATATGTATTAATTGTTAGAATTGAGTCCATTAGAAGTCTATTGATTAGGAGGATGATTAATTTAATTAAACATTAGACTAGAACCTTCCCTCCTTAATTATTTCTTTATGACAGGCCCCAAGGGGTATAATGGACATTATATAGTAGCTCGAGGAAGGGGCAAGGGGGTTCGGCCTATTTAAAGAGGGAAAAAAAGTTTCTCTCTCATCTTTTCATTTCAAATCTAGATCTAGATCTAGAATTTCTCTCAACCAAATTCCTTCATTTCTATATCAATTTCCTACCAAATTTTATCCTAATTTCTTCCCAAATCACTATTTGAGGCTATTAGAGCAAGGATCTAGAAGAAGAAAGCAATGATCTACTAAGAGGAGCAATGATCTACAAGTTGAAGGCCAATTTTATCACATTTGGAGGTTGCAATAGGAATCCATCTCTCAATAGGTATAATTCAGTTTTTTTCTCTTTAATTAGGTTCTAAATCTGAGAATTAATCATGAAAAACTAACCCATATGCATAGGCTACCCATAGAAATTGGAATTAAGTTCATAGGAGGCCTATTGAGAAAGTTATGGTACTTATTTTTTGGGAAATTACAAGATTGACACTTATTGTGTTTGTCAATTGGTCCTATAGATCAAATTGGCATGTGTTTATGTGTTTGTGGCTAGTGTCGTGTCCAGAATTGAGTACATGCCGGTCGTATCCTAATAATTTGGTGATACGTGTTGATTTAGGGGTTTTTCCTCCGACGCGGGACTTTATGTATGTCATATTTTGACACGGACACGTAGATGTGTGTTTGACTCTTTGTATTATTCATATATAGTAATTTAGACTTGCTTGTGTCCTTCGAGGTATGTTTGGTTGTGTGGTGGACTCGTGTCGCAAGCGTATCATAGATCTAGTGTTATACGGGTGCGATGCACTCCACGTATTTGTTGTATTTCATTTCTAGATTCAATTTCTTTTGTTCTTAACTATTGTAGTAGATGTATTCATATGCATTTATATATATATATATATATATGCATTTATATATATGCATTTATATATATATATATATATATATATATATATGTTCTAGTATATCAAGTATCTATATACATATGTGTTGTATATATATAAGTAGTTATACATCTATATATATAATAGCTATTTTAATAAGTTATGTATATAAATACTTGTATGTTAAATATATATGTATACGTGTATGTGATGCTATATATATATATATATATATATATGATACTATATATAGTAGTGCATAGGTATATGTACATATTTATATATATGTGTATTTATATATATGTACTTATGTATATATGTATAGTTGAGAGGGGCATTATATATATGTGATATGAGGGAGAATGAGTGTGTGCATATAGGTACATGTATATGTGATGGATCTAGATATATATATTGAGAATATATATAGATATATATTATACCAAAAGTGAAAACCAGGAAGAGGGCTTTTATACAGAGGATGAGAAGAGAGGCACTTGTACTGAATACATAATTTTATTGATGATAGAGGTAGTGCAAACTTTTTACGAGAATACTCTTAAACAGATACACTCAAACTTTTAAAAAATACAAGCGTACATAGACAGAGGTTTTATCCTATATTTATAGCACAAACAGTCGATAGTGGTTGACTTAATCATCGAAAGATGTAGGTAGACGGAACTAGCAAATGCAGGTGGAAGATTCCTTCTCATCTTCAGCGAAGGTAAGTGTCCGTCGCTTTCAACTTTTAATCTTTACTTTATTCGCCTTTTGACACGTACTCGGGCATCTGTCCCAAAAGTAAAGTGACTGGGGTCCACCATTATCGGCCACCTGTATAAAGGGATTCCTTTGTACCGAAAGTAGATTGTTGTGGGTCCCACCACAAATAAAGATATTTTCTTTTAATGTAAAGTAAAATAGATAATTGCCACCTGTATTCTGGCAATTATGATATATCCTCATTATTATCACTGTCATCATCTGACTGCTGAGTAGTGACTCTTTTATGCATTCTTTTGAAGAAGGTTTCTGAGTCTTCTTCAATTTGATCAGATTTATTGGAACTAGCAGACATATCTTTTGTCTCAAAAATTGAATCAAACTGAGTTTGCATATAATAAAGGCATTTCTTCTTTAATTCTTCCTCAGTGATTCGAGGATTCTGCCTTCTCAGTGTTTCCTTTAATTTCTTCAAGGGACTGTCTTCCATTATTTCCCTTTTTAATTTGGCTTCCATAAGGATTTTATTTTCCTTGATAGATTTTTGTACAGTCTGTACTTTTTCCTTTTTATCGATTCTATTCTACCATTTAATCATAAATCTTCTGGCTAAAATAGGGAAATTGAGATGATTAAACTCGCATTTAATTATCTATTTGAAAATATATGAAATTTCAAAATGGATAAAAAAGTACATAGTACTCTCTCCCTCCAAAAGTTGGTCAACATTCTGACAGAGAGGATAAGATTGAGTCCATGCTGCAAATAATTCTAGCAAGGATGGTAGCAGAATTTCTAGAGTGGCACCAAATTGTAACCTCCACTGGATAAACCACGCAGGAATGTCCTGTTTGAGGATTTTAGGACAAATACGAACAAACCAAGAGTGCTTTTGTTTACTATTATCAAAATAAAATACCTTAGTGAAAGCCTCAATATAATCCCAGTAGGAATAAGACATATTGATATTTTTATCCCTATAAACTAGTAATTTAGTTATATTAAGATGAAGTCCCCACGATTGAGGAGTAATAATGTGACGTATAATAATTTTGCTGTAATTTATGTCACTTCGAAGATCATTAGTCTTCTGATAAAAATGTTCTATCTCAATCGATTTAGTAGTCAACAGGATGTCTTCATAGACATTTCGGTCTTTGCCCAGCACAGGAAACATATTATTTTCCAAATATTTTTCTTTTAATTTTCAGGGATCATCCATCATTGGGATGTCAGATTTTTCTAGTTGAAGAATTTCTTCAGAATGATTGTTTTGAGTGAAAATCGTTTCCACTTCAACAACAAATTTATAAGAAATATTGGTTTCTTCTGGTTCTTGAATTTGTATGCCTTTAATAGAGGTCTTTTCTTTTCTAAGAACAGTTTTTTTGGAGTAGCTTCTTGGCTCATTAGAGCCCGAGGTCATGGGTCTAGGAACCCATGGCTGCTTGCCTTTCTCTTTTTGACTGCTCATTGTCTTGTAAGAATTCACGAGTTAGAAAGTCAGGAAGTGAATTGTCAGCTCCTTTAATGTATTCAATATCAAAATCAAATATGACTAATTCTGCTTGCCATCTAGCAAATATTTTCTTAGATGCTAAATTTTTAACATCTTTTTCTAGGACTGTCTTAGCAGAACTACAGTCAATCCTCAATAAGAATTTCTTATTAAGTAAATAATCCTAAAATTTATGAATACATTGGATGATAGAAAAAATTTCTTTCTTAATGGCTGAGTATTTAATTTGAGTATCATTCCATTTTTCTGAATGATATCTCACTAATACTTCTTTATTGGTGTCAGAATTTAATTATTTTAGTATGCCGCCATAACCAATATCACTGGCGTAATATCACCAGGGTCTGTTTCAACAATCTTAAACCACTCAGCATTGGCTAAGTGTAAACATGGTAAATTTTTAACCTTCTGTTTAATTGTCTTTACTGCTTCAGTATGGACATTGGTCCAAGGAACATGATTTTTTGTAATCTTTGATACAAAATTCTTGTATCAGCAGCAATATTCTTATAAAATTCAGATACATAATTCAATGCACCAATAAATCATTGTAACTGCTTATTATCAGTAATTTCGTCAGAGAATTTAGAAGCAAATTCAATACTTCTATCGATTGGAATTATTGTGTTATTCACAATATTATGTCCCAAAATCTTATCTCTTGCTGGAAGAGTTTTATTTTTGGGGCAAATATTACTAAGCCATTCTTAATGACTAAGTGTTTGAACATATTCAGGTGTTTAAAATGTTCTTCTATTGTGTTTGAGAAGACTAATATATCGTCAATATATGATAATATAAAACTGGAGTGTTGAATGAATATTTTATTCATAATATTTTAAAATTCTGAAGGTGCATTTTTTAGACCAAATGGCATAACATTCCATTCATAATGGCCAAAAAAATAGTAAAAGCAGTCTTATACCGATCATTCTCATTAATTTATATTTGCCAGTATCCAGATTTTAGATCGAATTTAGAATATATTCTTGCTTTAACTACTCTATTGAGTAAATCCCTTTTATTAGAAATTGGATATCAGGATCCATTTTAAAATCTTATTTAGAGTTTTATAATTAATAACAAGTCTAGGTATATCTCTTTCTTTTTCAGCATTATTATTCACATAGAATGCTGTGCAACTCCATAGGGAGTAAGACTTGTAAATTAATTTCTTATCTATTAAATCTTAGATTTATTTTTTACACAATTCAAGATATTCTTGATTCATTTGACAAGGTCTCGCCTTTGTCCGAATAACCTTTTCATTAAAGAATTCCTCATAAGGAAGAGAAACTATATGTTATTTCCTATCCCAGAAAACATTAGGGATATTACTACAAGTGTACAGCTTAAAGTCTTCTTCGATTTGTTTAATTTTCTGTTAAATTTTTAATTATTTTAATTGCTGGATTATATTAACCTGTGCAAGTTCTTCCTTTAAGAAACTAATCTGATTTTCTTTCAAATTAACTTCACTAAGGTTTGTAACAATTGGATTAGTTATAAATTCAAAAGTTATTCTTTTGCCTTTATAACAAATTGTAATTCCTTCCTTAGTTATCTCATTAATTGGCATAAGTTTTTCTAAGAAAGGAGTCCCTAGAATAATATGCTGAGATATTTTCTTTACATCTATTAGATATACAGGAATACAGACATCATTTTTACAGATATTACATCTATAATTTTATAAGGAGTAGTTAGTACCTTATTATTAGCAGCACTAAGTGTCTGAGAAGTTCTTTCATAATATTTTATTGGAATAACTCATTCTTTGACACAATTAAAGTCTGCACCACTATCAACGAGTGCAATCAAATTAGTTATATAATACTCATTATTAATGAGTAAATTTATTTTAATATACCATTTATGGGTAATAAATAAATCTATTTTTTGCAGGAAATTATTTTTCCTTTCTTCTGAGTTTATCTGTCCCATTTGAACAGACTGATTCTCTCCCTCTTGTTCTTGTGAGCAAGAAGAACCAGCAGAATATTCACCATTGTCTATTAATCTAGCTGTCTTTCTAGATATATTGTCTAGTTCCAACTTATCCAATCTTTTCTGGATTTGTTGATCTTGATATTTTAAATTTTTAATCTCAATTTTTTATGTTTTTATTTCAGACTGAAGTTCCTATATAGTGACAGTTTTAACTTGTCTGCTTCTATATCGAGAGATTACTTTAGCTATATTGTAAGCTTTAGTAGGAGTCTGGATAGGTGTATTAACCTTATCTAACTCTTATCCAATTGCTTCTATAATTTTATTTTTTATTTCAGGACTGGTATTATCAGTTAATAAGGCTTCAATAATATCTTTTTTCTCATTGAGGGTTAAAGTATTTATTGATAACCCATTTATTTTTACTATAGATTTATAGTAGTTAATATCTTTATCTGCAACACATTCGTTGCATTGGCAATTCTCATTACACTTATTAACTGAATTATCAGTAGTCTCATCATTAGATTCATCATTTGATGAGCTTTCTTCGTAATCAGAATTGATAATTAATTTATAAAGAGTCTTTCTTAACCCTTCATCTTCGATCTCTTCCAATTTCTTTTTCGTATAACATTTATTAGCATAGTGGCCTAATTTACCATATTTATAACATTTAATGAAATTCTTCTTAGAAGATTTCTTCTTTTTAGAGTATTTACTTCTTCTTTTTAGAGTATTTATTGTCTTTATTGACAGTAGTATCTTGCCTTCTTGAAGAATATTTTTTTCTTTTATAAGGTCTCTTATAATCCTTATATTCTTTTACTTTCTTCTTCTCCTTTGTATTAAGAGGTTTGAAAGTTTCCATTGCAAACTGGTCACAGAATTCTTTCAGTTGTCTTTTTTCAGAAATTCTCTGAGATTTTAGTTAATGTCATAGCTTCAAGTCATTGCATAAAGCTATACCTTCTTCAATACACTTGTTGATTAAATTCCATAAGTATAATTAGAATAAGGAATGATACCATTATTTTGGTTTCTCAAACCTTATTCTATCTGCAAAGAGATTAGAAAGTCCATCAATAAATTTTGACTTATAGTGAGCATTATTTGCATCACCAAGTAACATTACTCTATTTAAGAAAGTATCTTTATACCATCTAAAGTGAGTAAGAGTTGGACACCTTAAATTCTGAAGAAGAGTTCTTACTCTTTCTCCATGATCGAAGATTCCTCTTATAAAGTGTTCCAAAATTATAATAATTAAAGTATAGACAACATCAGGTTTGGTTGTTTGAGTATTATTTTCAGAACTTGTCTCAGTTTTAACTGCACTTAAGATTCCTTGCCTCTGAGAATCGGTAAGACAATTATTCCACCAACCCCTAAGGGTTCCAGTGAAACCGCAACCCCTAAGGGTTCCAGTGAAACCGCAAGTGATAAATTATGCAATTTTTTGATCATTATTTCCAACGACTTTAGCAACATTGGAATACATCATCATTCGATATAACTGATCATGAATTTGTTTGTCTATAAGACCATCTATGTTCCATTCATAGATCTCTCCATCATTATAATAATTTTGTACTATTGTATCATTTTTTTTAAATAGTTCATCTGTGAGAGTAGGTCTTTGGTAGTAATATTTTATCAGGTTAGGTTAACCATATTTAACCGCCTGAATTCATGAATTATTTATTTTAGATTCAACAAAAGATTTCTGAATATCCTCAATCTGATGAGAATTAATTTCATCCTCGATTGGATCCTCAGTTTGCTGATCCTCTTCTGATATTTCAGAAGTATTTGATGACTGACCATTAATAACTTGAATACTCTTAGTAAGATCATTAATGGCAGTTTTATTCCTATTAGTGTTGTCACTAATAATAGCAAAATTTTGCTTTGCTTGAGCTATTAGCTCTTGTAATTTTCTTTCTTCAGTATTGATAGTCTGAAGATTACTTCTTTGTAACTGAGGTATTAGTTCCTTTATATCTTCTTTAGTAACTTCTGGGGTCTTAGTAACTTTAAATCTTTTACCTCAGGAGGAGGTTTGATAGAGATATTAGAAGTCTCCTTCAAAGAGTGTTTCCCAGAACGATCTTAGTATTTTATTTTATCAAGTTTATGCAATAATTTCTCCAAGACATTTTTAATTCTAGTCAATTGTTGACCCATGACTTGGATAAACATATTGGTGTAATTATTCCGCCGTAAGGCTTTCTGTAATTCTTTAATAATTGTTTCCTTACTGTCAATAATTTTGACAAATGAAACATCATCAATTTTGTCTGTCATGTTTTTGCAGTGAGTTTGATTGATTCATTTGGTAGATACATTAATCTGGTTATACCGCTACTTGATTCTGTATCAGCATTCCAGATTTTATAATGTTCCTCTAATACATTGATTTGTGTTAATTTTGTGTCGACATAATTTTGGACAAACTAATCGATGAAGGTATATGTACATATCTATCTATCTATCTATATATATATATATATTTATATATATGTACTTATGTATATAGTGCATAGGTATATGTACATATCTATATATATGTGTATTTATATATGTACTTATGTATATATGTATAGTTGTGAGGGGTATTATATATATATGATATGAGGGAGAATGAGTGTGTGCATATAAGTACATGTATATGTGATAAATCTAGATATATATATTGAGAATATATATAGATATATATTATAACTACTAGTGTGAGTGATTATATATCTATGTGTTTAGATAGTGGTTGGAGAGGTACATGCATAGGTGTGCTTGTAGGTGTGTGTGTGATGACGGCGGGACTAAGCTCGGGCAGTGTGCACTCAGCTGCACAGTGCAGCAGCAGCAATGTGAAGAGCAGCAGCAGCAATGTGAAGACCTGCAACAGCAGCAACAGCTGCAATGTGAAGAGCAGAAGCAGCAGCAATGTGAAGAGCAACAGCATCAGCATTCTGCAGTACAGAAATCTAGCTACAGCCGTAACAGATTCACCAGCAACAGTAGCAGTTTGAAGCCCGAAGCAGCAGCAGCAACTACACTAGCTGAACTCCAGCAGTAGCAGTGAGGTGAGATCAGTTGGTTAGTTATTTGTTAGTATAGATAAGTTAATAGCTAGCTTGTTAATAGTAGTTAGATATATACTAGAGATACTATTAAGTGTTAGGTATGTATAGATATTTCTAGTAGTGTTATGTAGATGTGTGTATACATGTATATACGTAAATTTGTAGTAATTATATATATATATATATATATATATATATATATATATATATATATATATATATATATATATCTTGTGTATCTCTAAGCTATATATGTATGCATGTATGGATATACCTATGTATTAATTTGTAGTTAGTAGGTATATATTGGTATTGGTAAATATATATATTTCATAGTTGGTATCTATACTTCAGTATATTATATATTTTAGTAGTTAGTTGATTAGCATATAGTTAATGTTGGGTAGTGAGCTATGAGTGAGGTTTTGTATTACCTCGAGAAGCCAAGGTAAATGCCAAGGTATTGAGGATACTCAAGGTATTTGAGTTAGGTATTAAGATGGATATTTAGTGGTGCGATACCGAGTTGGTTCAAAACCAAGGTATCCATTTAGTAATTATACTTAGGACTAGTATACATATCATTGATTGAATATGCATATATGATATTTCATATCTCTTGTTTGCGTATCCTGAGATACGGTATCTTAGTATCCTAGATTTAGCTTGTATGACCTAGTTTTATAGTTTATGAACCCAACATCATAGAGATAGACTCGTGCAACATAGAAATAGGTAGTTTGACCAAGTTTGACCAATTTAACTTAGAGTTGACCAAGTTTGACTATTTTGACTTAGAAATGGCTCTTTGACCTAGAAGTTGACTAGTTTAACTTATTTTTATTCTGAAACCTTATATTGATGTTGTATTCCCTATTAGGTCTTTGAGGCACCGTACTAGACATCTGTGATACTATTTATCAAACTTTAGGCGAGTACATTCTCTGATAGTTTTTCATTTATGATATCCTCTATGTTCATTGTATCTAGTGTAGATATCCATGATTTCTTGACACGATTGTTACACGGATTGGTATATCCAGATCTCATCATGAGATATTATTCCTTGGTATATAGTGTATCTTGTGCAAGCCTTGTTTTATTATTCTTCTTGTACATGTACAGACACTAATTCTCGGGAAGAGTCTCTATCTTCCTAGAGAATCTCGTGCCATAGCGTACCATAGTTGGATTCCCTATACCAGTCGGAGGTGGAGAGTATTTTAGTATAAATATGTGATCATACCCTTCTTGTACATGTCTTGTTTCCTGTGAGTGTTGGTCATACACAGCACATATGACTAGCCAGGCCCTTATTCCTGTGCAAGTTTCCAAGCCGATCACATGTTAAAGCTAGTACTCACACACTTAGTCATTAGTATTCTTGTTCCTTGTCATATTGTTCATTCCTGTATTTATTCTAGTATTTTCTTTATTTTATATCTCTTGTATCTATTGTTGCATCTTGTATATTCATATTTATTTACTGTTACATAGTTAATATCATTGATTAGAACTGCTGTTAGAGATGTACTCTGCTCCTTTCCTGACTAGATATTTTTTTTAAATGACACCGAGGAGTAGTACCCTACATATTATGGGCCTCAGGATGTTGTGGGTTTAGAGTCAGAGACCCTGGCTCAGGAGGGACTCATCCCGACTGAGACAGATAACCCGAGACTTGTAGCATCTTACATTTCTCTTGTACTGGATTTGTCTCCAGCTTATTGTTTAGTATTTCTTCAGACTCATTGATTCATTGATGTTATTATTTTGACTCATGAGTTGTATTGTGACTATTCTGTTCTTTATCATTTTCGTGCTATTCTCCATCTTAGATTTGTGATTGAGTATATTTGTTATTGTTGGTGGTTTATTATATTGTTAGATAGATTACCCAAATTGTGTTCTACCGCCGATTCTACGGCGTAGGCTGGGCGTTATTCCCGACTTGTATCCCTACACCGGGTGCGGGTCGTGACAATAATCCAGATATTCTCCCTACCCAATGCTCTAATCATTTAAAGTAGTCATTAATCCTTTGCAGTTTATTTCAGGATTCTGGATATGACATTCTATAAAATCCATCCTAAAAATGATGCTCCTCGCAGGGATGAACTAGATATGACAATGATTTGACAAGCACAAGAACAAGTCTAGACAAGAAAATAATCACACGGTTATAGGCATGATGAGCGTGCGCTAAAACAAGCCACAATAGGTAATACACATGTCAAGAATCAGGAGTGCACCACTATCGGCCACTATAAGGTATGTACATGACATGTATATAATGGGTAGGTATCCCAAACTATACATAAGGTCAAGTATCAGGAGTGAACCATGATAGGTCACTATACATGACAAATGTATAATGGATAGGTATCCCAAACTATACATAGGGTCAAGTATCAGGAGTTGTAATATCCCGCAACTGCACGGTGCATTACGCTGAGTCGGATTGAATGAGGCAATAGCTGGTTATATTTTTTTGATTTGTTGGATTTGGGAACAATTATTGATTTAGTTTTATATGTAGATCCCTAACAGAGTTCGATAGAATTAGATGTTCATTCAGAGCAATACTGGGATAGCATGATTGGAGCGATAATGCTGTCTTTCTTAGTCCGATCGGTCGGATGATTTAGAGAGCACGGCTTGCTCGCACGGCCATACCAATTGAGTAAATCGTGCTTTGTATCGGACCACGGGTTCAAGGTATCCGTTGTATCGGCAAGACAGGGTGCTTAATAAAATCAGACTCGGTGAGTGGGCTCTGTCCCTTCTCCTATACTCCTCTATGCCTAATAATATGGAACACACGTAATAGCTTGAACACTTGGACTGGAACTTGGAAATCACTATACTGTAGCATACATAAAGTGTGCGCCATTTAGTTAGATATGATTTATGATTTGAGTTTGTTTGCGTTGGGGCAGTTGGAGGTTGAGTAGGCAGTTGGAGCTTGAGTGGATCATCTTAGGTGAAACATCGAGGCAATTCGGGCGGACTAGCAAGCATGCATCCGTGTACTAGTACAGTTGGGCGCGTTGTCATGCAAAGCATGCAGTTGTGGTTCAAAACCGGACAACTGCATCGGTGAGGGCATTGTGCCACTGTTGGGGTATTGTGCCATAGGATTTTTCTGAGCGAGGGGTATTGCACCAATTGGAACACTATATCGAGAAGCGACATAGTGCCTATGGGGATAACTTGAGATGGAGCCTTGGGATATAAGTTGGAGAATAGTTATAGATAGTTGGTTGGGATAAGGCTAGGATCGTTTGGTGGGGCAAGAATGCTCGATTCTTTTATCATACCTACTTGGTGTCTACATTGGTCACGGACAACCTGTTGCACACAGGGTTTCATTTCCTCAAAATAGATATATTTCGGGACACCGGGACCATTCGACTATGGAGAAAACAAATAGTAACGTGCCTTGGATATGGTGCCGGCAGTTCGATATGACCAGACGAGCTAGCTAATCAGTTTGTATCGGGTAGAACTGCAGTTGATCAATCCTTTATGACTTGGCCAGTGACTTCATATAGATAAGAGTTGGTTTACTTTGCTTTGGTTTGGTTTGATTTATGCTTTTTGCGTAGGCGGCTGCCACCTTGCCTCGGTAAGAGTATGCATTTTCGATGATAGGAATAATAAAGCTTGGATTGTGGCATCGTTTGAGGATGGATATTGAGGCTTGGATGATGGTTCGATAGGTTCTCGCGTTGCTTGGGTTTGAGTAGGAAGGTTTGCATGCTAGTTTCCTTTTTGAGTTGGATATATCTGTTTATACATTTGCTTGAGTTGAATGCTTGCATGCTTAACCTGCTTTATAGTTTTTCTTAACATGTCATATCTCTGCCATGAAATGAATCTAGGATTCAAGTAGAAAGATCACTATATAACTGTTTGTATTCACTATTTTACTTAGTGTCGGTTTAGACGAGTGGGTTACCCCGCTCACCAGTACGGCTGTGTATTGACCCACATTTGTGGGCATTATTTTAGGTATACGGTATAGTGGCACTGCTTGGATATACGAGACATAATGTATGAATGGTAAGTACCTTTGTGGGCAAGAGAAAGAGCAAGAGTGTGGCATTCTCCTTTGTAGCATTATCCTTTGTGATATTTTATTTAGACCCTATCGAGAGCTTCGCTGCGTATACTCTGATGTGTGCTTTGCACACAATACTTGACTTTTGCTGCAATTTGGTCGTTTCGATGATAACTTTGATGTTTGACAATATTGCCTTGTACAAGCAAAACTCCAGGCTCGTATGGCATCACGTCCCTATGAGAATGATTGTCCTGCGGGAGCAACGTGGTAATTCACGTTCAGTGGGGACGATCGAGCTAGCGGAAGATTGGGGCATGACATATTGGTATCAAAGCGCCCAATTTATTTTCTCGGACTTTGTCCTTTGGTTCATTACAAACTCTAAATAGCTTCCGCGTGTCGTTTAGCTCTTGGCTCTACTCGATGCCGTATTGGATGTTTCATGCAATAAGTCTATATATTTGCTAGTTGTGGATGCATGTTATTTTTTGTTGTGTTGCTTTCGTTGGTTTTTGGTAGATCGCTTAGCATCGTTGGGCGTTGTTGCATTTGTACAGCAAGTTGAGAGGTGTCGTTACGTTGGTTTGGCTTGTCGTTCAGGGAGTTTTTGGTTGCATCAGTAGAACAATTGGTTGGCAAACAAGATTGGTTATGTAGCATATTATGAGTAGAAGCATCGGATGATAATGGATCGTTACATGAGTTGCTTGTATGGCACATTGGTTGAGCATGTTTGAGTTAGCTTAGGAATATCAGGTTAGCATTGTACGAGTTGCTCGTACGGCAAATGTGAGGAACAATTGGGTATTGGGTTGGATTACTTGGAGGAGATAATTGTACGGATTGCTCGTATAGCGAAAGTATCAAACAATTTGAGAAATAGTTAGAAGTATTGAGAATGAAACATGGCACAAGTTGCACAACGAGATTGATGGAAAAGTTTTATAGTTTATGCATTGGCTGAGTTCCATGTCAGACTTGAGTTGGGGATAGCAGGATCACGCATAAGGGATGGTTCGGACGGATCTTGGATCAGTGCAAGAAAGGGTAACATGATGAGTGACTTAATTCTGAGTGGTATATGGTATATCACATAGTTAAGTGGCATTAGAATATTTTGGACAAGATCTTAATGGAATTGCTATAATAGACATGGGTAACAGGAATATAAGTTGGTTGGTGCTCATTAGCTGAGTTGGAAATAGAATATGGAGCAAGCGAATATTGAGTTGCGATCGACAGGTTTACCCTAGAATAAGTCAATTTAGAATAGACGTTCGTTGACGCATAGTAAGCACTAGAGTGACTCTATTTTTAAGTGGTATATGATGCAATAGAATTTGAATCAGGTATTCTTTGACACATTAGACTTGAGAAATCAAGAACGGACTTGTGTAAATGGAAGTATCGTTGGACTTGAGTGATGGACGAGAATGGAATCAACAATGGAAAAAGTGTTTAGAATTTGAAGGATTGATGCGGACCAAGTATTGAAAACAAGTAGAGATCGATCAGATGGAAAGCTGAATATCAGAGTTCGCTTGCACGATTTATAAGTTTGGTAGAGCATTCATGGATACAAATAGAGAGTTGAGCATGGGGAATAAATAGTTAGGATACGCTTGAGTGAGCGATGGATGACTTGAAGGATAACGAGCACGGACTAAATTTTTTGGAAACACATTGGAGCTGTTGGTTGAGCAATGAAACATGATATAGTTTGGAGGGGCAATACGATGGATTCGTACGCACTTGAAAGATTTTGGATATTGGCACTCGAGAAGTTGGACTCATGGTTTAGCAGAAGTAAAATTTGGTGAGATGGTACAATAATGGTAGACAGATTTTCTAAAATCTGTCTACCATTATTGTACCATCTCACCAAATTTTACTTCTGACTAAACACATGAGTCAATTCTAGAGTGCAATTATCAAAATCTTTCAAGTGGTACGATCCATCGTATTGCCCCTCCAAACTATTATCATGAGGCATTAAGAGTGTGTAGACTAATCGGATAATAGAGAAATCAAGACGGGCTAAGGAATAGAACAAGAACAGGGATTGTGGCGGATGGACTTTTGAAGATAGCTAAATGAGAGAGCAACATTGGGTCAAATTACTGTACTGCTCGAGCAAGTTAGACGTGCACTGTGAAACATGGCATACAAATAAGAATTTGGAGCAAGTCTTTGGTTTCGGGAATCATTACAGGTAGTATTGCGAGAAGTCGAACATGGCAGTTCAAATTTTTTGAGGGATTCAGGGCAGAACGACGGATTGATGGAAGACGGTTTCAACGAGCGCAGTTCTCGATTTATGGCTTGGATAGATAGTAAGACTCTATGTGGTTAAGCGACATTTGGTTAACAGATTCGTCAGAGATAGTGCATTAAATTCTCGAAGTCATAAGTTTATTTTGATGGCATGGTTGGATTATGGTTCAGATTTGTAGAGGAGATATAGCATGGTTCATAGTAACTGTCCATCGTGATGACTTACAATTATCGAGCGTAGCTTTGGGACAGTTGACCCTAGTGACTTGACCGCCAAATCAGAGATGAATATTATAGAACCATAGAATGACCCTTGTGGCAGCACATTTGGGAATGCGTTGAGGGTAGATGTGAGTAGTGTGTGTTAGAGATTGGCCTAAGTGACCGAGTGTTGGATTTGAGAGATCCTTAGGATAGCCTTCAGCTGAAGATGCAGCCGAAAGATCGAAGCGATAGCAAAAATAGCCTAAGTCAACTAATGAGATTCGAAGTCGCAGATTTTTGAAGATGACATCGCCTCTGACTCGTCGTACCCCAGAAGGGAATAAAATTCATATGAATTGACGACTGTGAAACTAGCTTGTGAAGTTAAAGCAACGGCTCATTCAGATCAAATCCTTACAATACTGAAAGAGATAGATGTGCCTAAGATCTATAAGATGTATCAAAACTTAGTTTGTGATGCATGCTCGTACATAAGACGAAGGTGATGTCCTGTGCTTTGAGGCAGTGGAAGTAGCGCGAAGAACTATTCCATACACGAACTAGGAATTATGGCAAGTGTGTCTTTATTGAAATCGTGGCGACACTATCCCTATGGCATGGTGGTGAAATCTTCGTGGATCATATGAACCTCGATATAGATTTCACCCAGTCAGGTATTGAGATTGAGGAAGAGATATTGGGCTGACCTGATCTAAGAGCATAGTTTGATGTATGGGTAAGTCGCCTAACGGGGTAGTATCAATTGTGATGATCATTCAGAACATGAGATAATATTTGTAGCTGGTGCTTACAAAATATTGTGCGATTGGAGTCATGCTAGAGTTTTATTGGTTGAGTTTGGATGGTGCTAGTGTGAATTCAGAAATAATTGGATGGATTGAGTTGGAACACGAACTGATTTGAGTCAGGTGAAAAGATCGTTAGTGGCAAATTATCGTATTTGAGAATAGCGTTTGTGCAAATATGTTAAAATGAACGTCAGGATTGGTTCAATTAGGAGTGAAGCGAATAAATACCTCGGACATAAAGATACCCTTGTAACTTGTCCAAATTCGTTATTGCTAAGCTCGACTGAATTATATGTATTTCAGGGATGCCTTAAATATATATATGATCTAAAACTAAGCGATATGAGGAATTCGTATTGAGCTGCAAGGAGGATATGGGAATATAAATTTGTACAAGTGTTTAGCACGGAACGAGATGCTGAGTCTTGATCAAGAGAATATGAGTTGCGTGAAGGAGAGTTATGAATTGGACAAGCGACATGCGACAAGGAATGGATACTAGTATGGTTCGAGGACGAACCTGATTCTAAGTGGTATATTATATAGTGTCTCACAACCGCACGGTGCATTACGCTGAGTCAGATTGAATGAGGTAATAGCTGGTTACATTTTTTTAATTTATTAGATTTGGGAACAAGTATTGATTGAGTTAATTTCATGTGCAGACCGCTAGCGAAGTTCGATAAAATCAGATGTTCGTTCAGAGCAGTATTGGGATAGCAGGATTGGAGCAATAATGCCGTCTTTCTTAGTCAGATCGGTTGGATAATTTAGAGAGGATGACTTGCTCGCACAGTCATACCAATTGAGTAAATTATAATTTGTATCGGACCACAGGTTCAAGGGATCGGCCGTATCGGCAAGTCATGGTGCTTAATGGAATCATACTCGGTGAGTGGGCTCTATCCCTTCTCCTCT
Source organism: Iris macrosiphon (assembly GCA_036927795.1). Taxonomy (NCBI): domain Eukaryota; kingdom Viridiplantae; phylum Streptophyta; class Magnoliopsida; order Asparagales; family Iridaceae; genus Iris; species Iris macrosiphon. The sequence goes on along the minus strand of JAYESA010001284.1, from coordinate 15,523 downwards.
ACTCCATGTCTAATAATATAGAACAAACATAATGGTTTCAACACTTGGACTGGAACTTGGAAATCACTACACTGTGGCGTGCATAGAGTATGCACCGTTTAGTTAGATATGATTTATGATTTGAGTTGGTTTGCGTTGGGGCAGTTGGAGCTTGAGTAGGTAGTTGGAGCTTGAGTGGATCATCTTGGGTGGAACATCGAGGCAATTCGGGCAGGCGAGCGAGCGTGCATCCGTGCACGAGTATCAATTGGGTGCTTTGTCATGAAAAGCATGCAGTTATGGTTCGAAATCGGATAGCTACATTGGTGAGGGCATTGTGCCACTATTGGGGCATTGTGCCACGAGATTTTTCTGAGCGAGGGGTGTTGCACTAATTAGAATACTATATCGAGAAGTGGCATAGTATCTATGGGGATAAATTGAGATGGTGTCTCGGGGTATAAGTTGGATAATGGTTATGGATAGTTGGTTGGGATAAGGCTAGGATTATTTGGTAGGGCGAGAATGCTCGATTCTCTTGTCATACCTACTTGGTGTCTGCATCAGTTACGGACAACCTGTTACATACATGGATTCATTTCCTCGAACGGGATATGCTCTAGGGCACCGGTACCGTTCGGTCATGGAGGAAATAAATGGTAACGTGCATTAGGTGCGGTGCTGGCAGTTCGATAAGACCAGGTGGGCTAGCTACTCAGTCTGGATCGGGTAGAACTGTAGTTGATCAGTCCTTTATGGCTTGGCCAGTGTCACACCATAGTCCCAAAATATGTAGGACTAGGACACGTAAGCATGCCAGCCGTATGTATATGGCAACTCCAATATATGGATACCATAACACACACGTACGCTGTAATATGAATAATACTCATATATGGTATCTATGTTATCACAAGTCACAGAAATACTAATCTCATCGACACAATAAGTCACAGAAAAAGAGAAGAGTAAAATAAAAGAGAAGAGTAAAATTACCAATATAAAATAGAATAAAGAGTCTGAATAATCCAACAATGATAGTCGGGTGGAGACAAATCTACTACCAATGACTATATCAAAACTAAAATAAGAGAGAAGAGTAAAATTACCAATATAAAATAAGGTGATGAAGAGTGTCAGCTAAAGTATCCATCGCTAGAGATAATCAGTGATGCTTAGTGGGTAAGGTCTCCTCGGCAAAAAGTAATGCGTCAGGTCCGGGTCCGTACTCTTGCGGATACTCCTGGACGTCTATACCTGGCAAGGGACCAGGTCCTCAGAGGGACATAACAAGATACATAAAAGCATGCTAATTTGAATACAGTAAACATGCATAATGTTTGAAAATAAATAAGTACGCTGTATAAGACAATCTATATGAATGCAAAATGAGGATAATTTTTTGACGTATGGGCAAGGGTAGGCTACTCTATCTAATCTCACAACTCACACACACGTCAGGAACATCATCAGCCGTCATACCGCAGGGGTAGCGACCATCGTGACACCATCAATCGACATACCGCGGGGGTAGCGACCATCGAACATGACTACCATAGTGCGTGCTAGATACTACAGTTTACCAGAGTGGTTAAAGCTCATACGCCTACTAATTGTCCTCTCATGATACTAGGTGTCAAGTGTGTGTCAACATATCTAATATATAGTAATGACTGAAAGAAACTACACATGCAATGAATATACATAAATATAATAAGCATGCAAAGTACTATAAATAATTTGGCAAGGTATACTTGCATGGCAAGAGAGCTGCAAAATATAACGTCCAGATGTTAAACACCAAGAGTCAAAAACTACGGTCTCAGAATGAACATCTCCGGATGCTGAAATAAATATCACCAACGTTCCTAGAATAAGCGATATAGCTAGAAAATACTACCCTTTCATCCAATTTGGATATAGGGACAAAACGGTAATTTTGGGTCAAAGTGGGTCCACATGTGGGCCACTTTGTACCAAAAAGCGTGCCAAGGGTAAAGATCTCTAAATGGGACAAAATTATAGGTCAAACAAATTCTAAATTTCAATATGAACTCAAGGTACGTCCAATTTTGAATTCAGGAGAGCCGAACACAAATTCGCCAAAAAGTCAACCGCAGGGCTCGCAAATAGACGGTTTGGTCAACTATCTCAAAATTGCGTGAAAATTGGGTCACAGGACCAGCGCGATACCACGAGTCCATTGGCATAAGTTTCGTCACATTTTGACGAGTGTACAACAAATGGTGCAAGGTTTTGCAAAAGTCACGATATAGAGAATTTTCGCGGATACGGGTTGATTCCGACGCGCACACGCGTCCGAATCAGTTTTCGTAAAATCCCACACGTCTGGACATACTATACGCGCCTTTCGGTGCAATTGGTATGCTACAGGGCAGCCCCGTTTGACGGGGCGCGCTCCGTATCACAAATTTTGAAGGTTGGAAAAATAATTTTTTTGGGATTTTTAATCCGATTAAATTTACCATACAGCAACAAATAAAATATTGTATTTAACAGAAATTAATCTAGGTTAGGTGGTCTTCGCATAGCAAGAGAAAAAACTAAATTTGGATCTCTGTGGTGGGAGATGCGAGTCCTTAAACATGGGTGGTTATCGCAGTTTTCTGTGATCTAAAAGTTGTCATTTTTTGCCAACTTTGCGTGGGTTTTCACCTAGGTTTACGCGTTGTTCGAAGTAAACTAATACACAGATATGAAAGAGGGATAGGTCGTGAACATACCCGTGAAGACGGGGTCGAGTTTGGTCGAGCGATGACACGGAAAATGAGACGTGAACACAGCTTCGCTGCCGTGTACTTGCTGTCGCGGAACGCGGGCGTGGTGGTCGCGGCGACGGACGGCGCTGGGCTCCGACGGCGCGGCGGTGGCTCTGGTGTCGGCGGCGGTGGCTAGGTCGTGGTGGAGATGAAGAGTAGGCGTTAGGGTTCGGGGTTTGTGAGATGATATATATATATATATATATATATATATATATATATATATATATATATATATATATATATATATAGGGAGTGGGGTTCGCTACAGCGCGTGCCGGGGGGAGGGGAATTTGGCTGCTGCTGATTTCCTAAATAGCGGGTAGCGAGTCTAATGGGTTAGGGTTTAATAGCTAATGGGTTTTATAGTTATTAATCTTTTTCTTTTATTCTTTCTTATTCCTTTTTCTTTTCTTCTCTAATTCTTTTTTATTTCTTATTTTCTTTCTTTCTTTTTCTTTTCTAATCTAATTCTTTTAATAAACTTTATATATATATATATATATATATATATATATATATATATATACACACACACACACACACACACATATATATATATATATATGTATAAAATTCGAGAAATTTATTTTAGTGTATACAATAAATCTATCAACTGTCCACAAGGTCACCTACATGAAAATAATTAAGGTAAATTAATAATAGCTCCGTAAATCCTCTATTGTACAAACACCTAAAAATAAAAATTCTAAAAATTCTATTTCTTTTAGTTAGCTAATAATTACTATAAATTAATTAATTAAATAATTAATTAATTAATACGTTTTTTAAAATTAGGGATTTTACATTCTACCCAACTTATAAATATTTTGTTCAAAATTAAAACTAAGCACGATAGAAAGTCAAGGATGATATAAGATAGAGATTTGTAGCTTATTCTGTACCTTCCTTCATCCTAACCTCCATGATTTTTTAATTGTCATGGGGATGTTTGGAGGGCTATAATTTGCATTATTTAAAATGCAAGGCTAGGTTTAAATGAGGGGGCAATGTTATGCGTTGCACATTCCAAAAATTATGGAAAAATTTATATGAAGAAAAAAAATAGGTTTCTTCATGTATTGTCTAATGGTGTGGACACCTTAATGCATTTTTGCATAAAAGCACCCAACAATTGGAAAATTGCACAATGATGGAAATTGGGTTAAATTAATTAAAATTAATGTGCAAGGTGTTCTTGAATTAATTAGAAGTACACGGGGATAAAATTAGGTGGGACACAAGTGTCATGGACATAGAGGGCTCAGAGTAGAATATTATCAAAATTTGGGTTGTACAAAACGGGTCAAGATTGTATCTCAAATTTCGATTGGAACGCACAAGGATACAAAGTTAGAATTATTTAGAATTAAATATAAACGTCTGCGACGAATGTTGTGCGACCAAAATATAACACAAAAGAGCATAATTATAAGTTACACAAAGGTCATAATAGGAGGCAGTCATGTCTAGAACAAGGGTGTAAAGTTTGTAGGAAGACAGTGGCTAGTGTAGTGCTCCAATTATCGAAATAACGGTAAAGTACACTAAGTGATATAAATATTGCAAAATTAAATAAAATACCGTGTTCTATTTCTAATTAGATTCAAACTAGCCCTAGTTTCTCTTTCTAAGCCAAGTAGGCCTAATTTTGGGCGAGGGAGTTTACAATCTACCCAACTTATAATTTATCCCTCTATCATAATAGGCTATACATCTAAGAAAATATTTCTCAAATTATTTAATCATGTTATTCAATCCTCAGAAGTTTTAACACCAAACATATTACCTATGATATGCCCTTAATCAATTATAAAAGAGAGTCACCAAGTCATGTGATTAGCCCATAGGTATATCTAGTACTATCTGTATATCAAACTTATACCAAGCACGAGGTTTTGTCTTTCCAAAACAAGAAAAGATGGAAAACAATGATAAAGAGTTCAAGGGGGAGGTAATAGAATAGAAGCATGGAGGTCAAGGTGTTTAAATAATTCAAATAGGAATTGTCAAGGCAGTTGTGGATTGAAATCCTATTTGGTAATTTCTTATTCGCATGCTTGTATCAGTACAGTTATGTAACCGATACGATATGCTCAGACATGTCTAAAGGGCAAGTACATTCGTCTAAGAAGCTAAGTCAATGTTATCTCAATCCACATAAGTAGTCATGCGAGGAGCGAACCAAGCGCACTATGGTTGATCAGACCATAATACACTGATTCTGAAATGTATTAGTGTGTATACCCAATAATACATATATCATGATCAAGCTCGATAAAAGAGTGAGCTTGCAAAACTAGGCTATAATAGCGGCATAAGTCAGGGTAGTTGAGAAAGTATAAATACGCTGGATTATGATGAAAGAAGGTACAAAATAATTCAAGTTCACAAGAAGGTAAGACTCTGTAGTCTCTACAGTTGTCATACTAACTTCTTGTCTCAGTCACTAGTCGACCAAATAGGGGTATGAGCTTCTAAGTTCTACTGTCTGAATAAATACTATCTTCTTATGCAAGTCTATAGTTGGTATTATTCTGTCACGCCCCAGTCCCAAAATACACGGGACCAGGCCACGTGGCATTGGCCAGCTGACACGTCTCCGAAGGATATCCCAATTTAATGGATCCTAGCGAAGCATGCTACGCTGTCCTAAAATACTACCAGTCTAATATGCTAATATATAGCAGGCAATGTCTAATCTTATCCACAGAATACAACATCATAATGCTGAAACAAAATGTTGGTAAATAAAATACAAGAGTCTGAATATCCATAATACATCTGAGATAGTCTGGTGGGGACAAACCTACTGAAATACAGAAATGAAATATAGTACAAAAAGAAGTAAGATAACTAGTCTAGAGTAATCAACTAGCTAGATATGAAAACTCTAGTCTGATGCAGCTGCGTACTCAAATCACGAGAACTCCCCTGGAAATGTCTCGAAGTCCTCAATCAAAAATCCTGTCTCTACTCCTGCTCCGTAGATGGTCGGGTACAAATGCTCGTCCGAATCTGGGAGAGAACCAGGTCCTCAGAGGAACTTAACAAGATACAAAAATGCATGCCATAAAGTAAATACTGTGTAAACTCAATGGTAATCTAACCAGCTAAGTGAAATGCACTTTGAAGACAACCCTGGTACGTATGGGTAGGTGAAAGGTATAAAGCATAGCGTCGAGCCAGAGGCTAAGGTATAAAGCATAGCGTCGAGCCAGAGGCTAAGTACCTGGCATTAGCTGTAAACTGAACGCCAGGAGTATATACTGACTACATCACCGATCATGATAATGCGCAGCTAATAACCTCTGCCGGATGTATCGACAAGCATATATGCCCATAACCGGGAACCTGAGCCCATAACCGGGTAACACATGGCCCATAACCGGGTAATATTGAGGCTCACGGCCCCGCAGTTTACTCTAAAACTACGGCGACCAAATGTCTGTCCCATACGCCTACTAATTGTCTTCCCCGTCCAATGTCAATGTACAAGTCGCAAATATGACGTGGACACCTCATACTATGATGCAAGTCGCTACAGAAATAAACAACTAAGCTAAATGCCGTCACACGTGCTACTCATGCTGATGGCCAGTCGATCATGAAGCACGCGTCCCTACATGAACTCACTCTGTGACGTGTTAAGATACGTGTCAAGGTCTGGGAAGTCATATTGATAACTCCTCAACTTTAGGTGGGTCCACTATACATATATGTACATTAATATCTATTTAACACAATAAAAAATACGTAGGTTTAATTACACATTTAAAAATAGTTTTTATAGATATACCTTAATAATAATAATCCTCTAAGTATGTACATATACATATTTCCATAAAATATATTTACATATTTAAAATGCATAATACCATATATATATTAATTTAATACATAGACATATATTTATATAAGCATTTATATATATAAGTACATATATACAACAGGTAAATATATAGTATACATATGTATGTATATGTATAATATACAAAATAGAAGTGAAAACATATATAATATATACTAACATATATTATTTTAATACACAAAGTATAAATATATTTATGTATATATCCATATATTTATATTATACTCTAATATACTAAATACCAATATATATATATATATATATACACATATGTTAATAATAGGTATAATGTATTTTAATACTCATACATAATATACCAACAATTTATATACTATATATAATATATTAATATACTACTTATAATGTACTAATTTACAGAATATATATTTATACCCAATATATATTAATTATAGATTATTCCAAATACACAAAAATGTATATTTATATATATATATACCAAATATATATATACATATTTATAAATAGATTTAATATATGCCAATATTATATACAAGTATATAATACTACGTATATACGGACTACATATATATATATTTATATTATATATAATATATTTATAGAATATATAATACAGGATATTTATATAGAGTATATACACATAAAATATCAATAAACAGTATACTGTATAATTATACTAAACAATTAACCTTTATTAGTATACACACATGCAATCCAAATTTACCATGTATATACACTGTATTCGTATTTATATACATTACCGGAGTGTAGGAGGGGTCGAGGGGGATCCGCCGGACTGGTCGTCGACGGCCTGGGTGGCCGGGCGGAGCTCCGGCAACGCTCAGGGAGGGTCGGCAGCAGCAGCAGCAGCCTGTGGTCGATGGCGCTGCGGGGATCGTGGCGGCCGGCTGCGACGTCGTCTGGGGCTGAGAGTTGGCGGGGACGGAGGAGGTCGGACGGGGAAGAGGTCGGTGAAGTGGGGTGGCCGGGCGTGCTACGGTGGCAGAGTAGTCGAAGCTCGGGTGGTCAGTTTGAGCTCGGGGGGGTGAGCCTGTGGGTGAGGACAGTGGAGATGGAGGTGGCTATGGGCGGAGCAGTGGCCGGGGGCGGTGGTGGTAGGTGGGGGAAAGGTCGCCGGAGGGGGGTAGGGTCGTTGTGGGGGTGGCCGGAGGCGGGGGCTGGCCGGAAGAGGGCGGCGGGAAGCTCGCGCAGGGGTCGGGATGGTTTGTGAGAGATTTGGGAAACTAGGGTTTTGTGTTATGATTTCTAGGTTTGTGTGCCAATTAATGTGAGGTAGCATGAGGTATATGTAGGAGAGAGAGAGGGGGGGCTGCCTTGGGGTTAGGGCTGGCTGGGTGTTATTTTTGGGGAGTTGGGGAGGCTTCATCATGATGAGGGGAGGGCTAGGATTGAGGGGTTCAAAATGTAGGGTGGAGATATGTCCCCAAAAAGTAATGTAGGTACATAAAAATTATAAAAACCCCTATTCCTAGAAATAGTATATACCATTTTTATTTATTAATTATTAATTTAATTATAGTAATTAGTCTAAATAGGAGAAATAGATTTTTAATAATTTTTATTTTAGGTGTTCGGGCACTTAGAGGATTTATGGGACCATTAAGAATTTTTCGGAATTTATTTCATGTAGGAGACCCCTTGAGCAGTTGCTAGCCTAATGATGTGCATTATTTAATCTATAAATGTTCTTATGAGTATATATATATATATAGAGAATAAGGGAGGTGAGATGGCACCTCACTTCCAAAACAAGGGTGGCGGTGACGTGGCACAATTCCAACCACACATTTCATAATTGGCAAATTGCACTTAACCCCCTCCTCTCGTTTGTGTGGTTGTGATTGTGCCACATCACCGCCACCCTTGTTTTGGGAGTGAGGTGCCACCTCACCTCCCTTATTCTCTCTCTCTATATATATATATGTATATATATATATATATATATATATATATATATATATATATATATATATATATATATATAAACCAATATATATATGTATATATATATTTAAAGAGAAGAAAAGAAAAGAAAAGAAAGTATTAATTAACTAATAATAATAAACTAATAAACTAATAATACTAACTATACCATTCCAACAAAAGCAAAAGTTAGCAAGCAACCATCCAAACCCAACGCCCACAGGCCAGCGCCCCTTGCAATTTCCACCAGATCCGACCCCCCCACGGACCCGCCAACCCATTCTCTCTCCCTTTCGAATAAATATATATATATATATATATATATATATATATATATATATATATATATATATATATATATATATATATATATATATATATATATATATAATTTTATAAAACCCTAACCTAAAATCTCCAGACCCTCCTTTTCTCATCTAGACCTAGAGAGAGCCGCCACCGCAGCCAGAGAACCCCGCTAGGCCGTCCAAACAAATCCCGACGACCGCGACCCCGCGCACTGCAGATTCCCACACGAGGTACCTGCGTTCCGGAGTTGTTTTCTGTCGACTCGCTCAACCAAACGCCGTTCCGTCTTCACCGGTATGCTCACCCCTTAATTCCCTTCCATATCTGTATAATAGAATACCACGAACAACACGAAACCCTAGGCAAAAATAGCGCCCAAGTTGGCACAAGCAGACCGAATTCTGGGATCGCAGAAAACTACGGTGACCACCCATGTTGCCGAGTTCGTATCTCCCACCACAGAGATCCGAATTCGATGATTCTTTTTGGTATGTGTAGAATACTTGACCTAGTTTAATTTCTGTTAAATAACCCTAGATTATTAACTGTTGTGGACATAATTAAATTCGTCACAAAACCCCGCGAATCCACTTTTCCAGATTTCCAAAAGTTGTGAAACGGAACGCGCCCCGCCAAACGGGACCGCCCCGCCGTGTACCAAGTGTACCGAATAGTGCATGCAGCATAACCGGACACGTAACAATTCATGAAAACTGATTCGGACGCGTGTGTGCGTCGAAATCAGGCCGTATCCGCGGACACATCCCGTATCGCAACTTTTGTGGAAGTCGTACGTATTTTGTGCACGCTTGTCAGATTATGACGAAACTTGTGCCACTGGACTCGCGGTAACGCGCTTGCCCTGTGACCCAATTTTTACGCAATTCTGAGACGGTTGACCAAGTCGCCAATTGGCGGGCCCTACAGTTGACCTTTTGGACAAAATTGTGTTCGGCTCAGCGGAATCCATATTTGGACATACCATTGGGTTCGTATTGACATTAGAGTTGTTTGACATATAATTTATCCTATTTAGAGACTGTTACCCTTGGCACGTTTTTCGGTGCAAAGTGGGCCACACGTGGACCCTACTTTTATCCGAAATTACCGTTTTGCCCCTGTGTCCAAATTGGACGAAAGGGAAGTGCTTTCTAGATATTTTGCTTATTCTGGGAACATTGATGATATTTATTTCAACATTCGGAGATATTTGTTCTGCGGCCATAGCTTTTGATCCTGTGCGTTTGACTTCTGGACAGTACACCTTGCAGTTTTCTTACCAGGCAAGATACCTTGCCAAATTATTATAGTACTTTACATGCTATTTATATTTATATATATTTATTGCATTCTGTATATTTCTTGCATGTGTAGTTTTCTTTCAGTCATTACTATGTATTATATATGTTGACACATGCATGGCACTTAGTATCATGAGAGGACAATCATTAGGCGTATGGGCTTTTAACCACTTTGGTAAATCGTAGTATATAGTTCACACTACGGGCGTGTGTTGCGCTGGTCGCTACCCCAGAGGTATGTCAATTTCTGTAGAGTCGCGATGGTCGCTACCCCAGAGATATGTCGATTTCTGATGTCCATTGACGGGTGTGTGAGTTGTGAGGCTTAGATCGAGTAGCCCACCCTTGCCCATACGTCAAAAAGTTGTCCTCATTTGCATTCATATAGATTGTCTTATACAGCGTACTTATTTATTTTCAAATAATATGCATGTTTACTGTATTCAAATTGGCTCACTTTTCTGTATCTTGTTACGTCCCTCTGAGGACCTGGTCCCCTGCCAGGTGTATTTGTTCTTGAGTATTTGCAGGAGCATAGATTTGGATGGTTACATATGTTTCTTGGATGTCCTCTCTTCGAGCCCGTGATTGCTAGCCGATATTCTTATATGGTGTTGTTGTGTTGTACTTATTTTGTATTTGCTCTTACATTCGAGTTGGTAGTGGATTTGTTTCCATCCAACTATCATTCTTAGATGCTTATGTTGAGATCTAGTTATATAGATGCTGGTTATTCATTTATATTAATTTTATGTGGATAAGATTTAGATTGTACCCTATGACTTGTGACATATGTTTATACCACTTGTGGATTGATATTCATATTACAGCGTACGTGTGGATTTTGGTTTCCATATATTGGAGTTGCCATATCCATGCGGCTGGCATGCTTACGTGTTCCTAGTCCTACGTACTTTTGGGACTGGAGCGTGGACATATTTTTGTGGTAGCCCATGCAGGTCAGAGCATATTGTTTCAGTTACGTTACTGTACCGAGCAAGCCTGCAAATAGGATTAGAGTATAGGATCTCATCCACATTTGACTATGACTCATCTTTCTTCTAATCTGTTCTATTTCGAACAATTATATCCTGCTTGATTCTTATACTTCCCTAATAGTTCTTTGAGTATAGCCTTCTGCTAGAATATAGGAACCCCTATTATTAGAATGATAATTATGGTAGCACACCTATTAAGAATACAACGAGAATATAGACACACCACTAAGTTTAGAATATCTAGTGAACCCTAGAATTCCTTATTTATAGATTGGTTTACCATTACCCCTTGATGCATTATGAGGACTTGGGAGTAGTGTAGATACTACTAGAGTTAGTTAGAAGTTTGACCATATTGTTTGACCCTAGTATTGAGGAACCAATAGAAATCCAAGGTTAAATATTAGGGCTGGACCTAACTCTTATGGTAAGATAATATTAGAACTATAAACTTAGATCATTGTCTTATTAGTAGCAGATAGTACCTTAGGAAGCCAAGAGCAATGAATATAACATTTCTCTTGATCATAACTCGAACATAGCAACTAGCATACCACTTCTCCTTAGAAAACCACGATGCTATCTAGAGCCCTATTTTAATTTCATATATTATTCCTCTGCGACCTTAGCGTTCGCTAATTGCACGACGACTAAATTTTGTTCCTCTATTCTTTATTTTTCAACTCGTGCCATCTGACACTTCTGATTATAGACCAAGTAAATTTATTCTATTTTAAGATATATATAGATTGCTAGGATTTTGGTTGTTACTCTTGAATTTTAAAATTGTGTGCTTAGTAGTTAGAACTTGATGGTTTAAGCTATTCTTGTAGATTGAGACCTGGTGCTTATCCCTTAGTTTTAAATTACGTAATATGTACCCCACCTCAATACGAGTTATATTCCCTTTCCCTTGAGACCAGTAACTGTTTCATTCTTACTATTGACACTTGCACTAAGACTAGGACTTAGGACGACCATGACCTATGTAATGTAAGAGGATAGCCTAATAAGTACCAAGATCTTTCCCTAACAATAGTTTATACTTTAATTACAAGGACCAGGTTATTCTGAATTTTTTTTTCAAGGCAATTACAGCATTAGTTTATTGTTATAAGTTGGGTAGTATACCTCACAACATAGTATCACATAGTCTTTTGACCTATTATTAAAGTGTAGTCGAATGACATTAACTGGGTGCTAACATAAGAAGATAAGGATTCATCAGACTATAGAGCTTAGAAGCCCATACCCCTATTTGGTCGACTATCGACTTAGACAAAGATTTAGTATGAGAACTGTAGAGATTATGGAGTCTTATTTTTTTTTTTTTTGTGAACTTGAATTGTTATGTACCTTCTTTCATCATAATCCAGCGTATTTATGTTTGCTGTACTACCTTGACTTATGCTGCTATTATAGCCTAGTTTTGCAAGCTTATTCTTTTATCGAGCTTGCTCATGGCATATGTATTATTGGGTGCACACAATGATACAATTGCCTAATCAAAATCGGTGTATTAAGGTCTAGCTAACCTTAGTGCGCTTGGTTTGCTCTTCGTATGACTACTTTACATGGATTGAGATATATGGTAGTAGACGGATATACTTGCCCCTAGACATGTCTGACACATCGTATCGGTTACATAACTGTACTGATACGAGCATGTAAATAGAAAATTACCAAAAATAAGAATTTAATCCACAACTGTCCTGACAACTCTCATTTCGAATTCTTTAATCTCTTTGAACTTCGTACTTGTATTCTGTCACCTTCACCTTGAATTCTTTATTATTGCTCTCCGTCTTCCCCTATTTCGAAAAGACGAAACCTCGTGCTGGTATAAGTTGACACTGATAGTACTAGATATACCTCATAAGGCTAATCACATGACTTAGTGACACTCTTTTACAATTGATTAAGGGCATATCATAGGTGATATGTTTGGTGTTGAATCCGAGGATTGAATAATATGATTAAATAATCCGAGAAATAGTTTTCCTAGATGTATAGCCTTAGGTGATAGATGGATAAATTTTAAGTTCGGTAGATTGTGAACCCCTCACCCAAAATTAGACCTACTTGGCTGAGATAGTGAGACTAAGGTTAGATTGAGTCCAGTTAGAGATAAAACACGATATTTTTATTTAATTTTGCCATAATTATATCACTTAGCGCACCTTACCATTGCTTCGATAATTGGAGCACTTCACTAGTCACTGCCTTCCTACAAATTCTACACCCGTATCATAGACGTGCCCATCATCCAATTCTCATCTTTGTGCAATTTTCCAATTATTGGGCGCTCTTATGCAAAAGAGAATTTATGTGTCCACACTATTGGACATGACACATGGAGAAACCTATTTTTTTGCTCATGCAGATTTTTTTCCATAATTTTTTGAGATGTGCAACGCGCAACATTGCCCACCCTTTAAACTTAGCCTTGTATTTTAAACAATGCAACTCTTATACCACCCTTGACTTTCTACCACGGCTTAGTTTTAATTTCGAGGACGAAATTTTTATAAGTTGGGTAGAATGTAAAACCCCTATTCCTAGAAATCGTATATACCATTTTTATTTATTAATTATTAATTTAATTGTAGTAATCAGTGGCTAAATAGGAGAAATAGATTTTTAATAATTTTTATTTTAGGTGTTCGGACACTTAGAGGATTTATGGGACCATTAGGAATTTTTCGAAATTTATTTCATGTAGGAGATCCCTTGAGCAGTTGCTAGCCTAATGATGTGCATTATTTAATCTATAAATATTCTTATGAGTATATATATATATATATATATATATATATATATATATATATATATATAAACCAGTATATATATATGTATATATATATTTAAAAAGAAGAAAAAAAAAGAAAAGAAAGTATTAATTAACTAATAATAATAAACTAATAAACTAATAATACTAACTATACCATTCCAACAAAAGCAAAAGTTAGCAAGCAACCATCCAAACCCAATGCCCACAAGCCAGCGCCCCCCTTGCAATTTCCACCAGACCCGACCCCCTCACGGACCCGCCAACCCATTCTCTCTCCCTTTCGAATTCATATATATATATATATATATATATATATATATATATATATATATATATATATATTATTTCATAAAACCCTAACCTAAAACCTCCAGACCCTCCTCTTCTCATCTAGACCTAGAGAGAGCCGCCACTGCAGCCAGAGAACCCCGCCAGGCCGTCCAAACAAATCCCGACGACCGCAACCCCGCGCACTGCAGATTCCCACACGAGGTACCTGCGTTCCGGAGTTGTTTTCCGTCGACTCGCTCAACCAAACACCGTTCCGTCTTCACCGGTATGCTCACCCCTTAACCCCCTTCCATATCTGTATGATAGAAGACCACGAACAACACAAAACTCTAGGCGAAAACAGTGCCCAAGTTGGCACAAGCAGACCGAATTCTGGGATCGCAGAAAACTGCGGTGACCACCCATGTTGCCGAGTTCGTATCTCCCACCACAGAGATCTGAATTCGATGATTCTTTTTGGTATGTGTAGACCACTTGACCTAGTTTAATTTCTGTTAAATAACCCTAGATTATTAACTATTGTGGACAGAATTAAATTCGTCATAAAACTCCGTGAATCCACTTTTCCAGATTTCTAAAAGTTGTGAAACGGAGCGCGCCCCGCCAAACGGGACCACCCCGCCATGTACCAAGTATACCGAATGGTGCACGCAGCGTAACCGGACACGTAATAATTCGTGAAAATTGATTCGGACGCGTGTGATCGCCGAAATCAGGCCGTATCCGCGGACACATCCCGTATCGCAACTTTTGTGGAAGTCGTGCATATTTTGTGCACGCTTGTCAAATTACGACAAAACTTGCGCTAATGGACTCGTGGTAACGCGCTGGCCTTGTGACCCAATTTTCACGCAATTCTGAGACGGTTGACCAAGTCGCCAATTGGCGGGCCCCACAGTTGACTTTTTGGACGAAATTATGTTCGGCTCAGTAAAATCCACATTTGGACATACTGTTGGGTTCGTATTGACATTTAGAGTTGTTTGACCTATAGTTTGTCTTATTTAGAGACTGTTATCCTTGGCACACTTTTCGGTGCAAAGTGGGCCACACGTGGAACCCACTTTTACCCGAAATTACCGTTTTGCCCCTGTGTCCAAATTGGACGAAAGGGAAGTGCTTTTTAGATATTTTTCTTATTCTGGGAATGTTGGTGATATTTATTTCAGCATCCAGAGATATTTGTTCTGCGGCCATAGCTTTTAATCCTGTGCGTTTGACTTCTGGACAGTACACCTTGCAGCTTTCTTACCAGGCAAGATACCTTGCCAAATTATTAC